>JAQZBX010091441.1:0-12386 GCA_029593785.1 Cabassous unicinctus
CTTTTCTGTGTATCCTGATTTTGCCTACCAATGATATCTCTTTTCCTTAATCTTTCTATCTTCAGCTCTGTGTTGTCTTTCTTACATTCCATCTGTCTTTAGTCAGTCCTCAGTTCTTCTGGTTTTTATTTCTATCTCACCTATTCTGTTTTCTTTCTTTTATTAGCTTTTTTTTCTTTTTTGTCCTTTCTTTTCTCTTTCCCTCTCTCATGATTTAAAATTCTGGCCTTTAAATCATTCTATATATGTATTTCTCTATTCAGTTTCTCATTTCATTGTAGGTATTCCACTTTTTAATTCTTATTACTCTACACTGCTTACATGAATTAAATACTCATTTTCCTAGGTTGTATGAGGTTCCTCTTCTAACTTTTACTATTATTATTATTACTATTGTCCTTTTTCTTTCTTACCTCTTTCACTTTCTCTGGCCCTAATCTTTTTCCTTCAAGGGAACATAGAAAACAGCAAGAAAAACAAAGTGTCAAAGAGAAAACAACAACACACATAAAAACAGCAGCTAAATAAAACCCTAGAGTAGAGAGAGAAGCTAACCAACTGAATAAACCTATCACAATAAAAAGATGACCAGAGGGTAACAAAAAATTACAAATCATACCAAGAATCAAGAAAACATGGCCCAGTCCAATGAACAAACCAAAAACCAGGAAGAGATGTAAAACACCAAACAATTAATCAAAGCTCTCCAAACAAATATCATGGACCAACTTAATGAAGTAAAGGAAGAGATTAAGGCTATTAAGAAGACACTGGGAGAACATACTGATGAAATTGTAAACATACATAAAAAGATAACAGATATGATGATGATAAATGGCACAATCCAAGAAATGAAAAAGACACTGGAATCACATAACAGCAGATTTGAACAGGAAGAGGATAGAATTAGCCATGTGGAAGACAGTACATCTGAAATTAAATGGATAGTAGAACAGATTGATAAAAATATAGAAAAAAATCCAGCAGGGACTTAGGGATTTGAACGACAACACACACACAAATAAACATATGCATTATAGGAATCCCAGAGGGAGAAGAGAATGGAAAGGGGACAGAAGAAGTGTTGGAGGAAATAATATCTGAAAACTTCCCAACCCTATTGAGAGAGAGGGATGTACATATCCAGGAAGCACAGAGCACCCCAAAGAGTATAAAACCCACCAGGCCTACTCCAAGACATATATTATCAAACTGTCCAATGCTTAATACAAAGAGAAAATACTCAAGGCAGCAAGAAAAAAGACAACCATCACAAAAAAGGGAAGCTCAATAAGATTAAGTGCTGATTTCTTATGTGAAACCATAGAGGCAAGAAGGCAGTGGTATGACATTGTTAAGGTACTAAAAGAAAAAAAAAAACTTACAGGCAAGAATTCTCTATCCAGCAAAGCTGGCTTTCAAAAATTATGGAGAGCTCAGAATATTCACAGATAAACATAAATTAAGAGAATATGCCAATAAGAAACCTGCCCTTCAAGAAATACTAAGGGACTTCTGCAGGTTGGAAGGAAAAAAACAGAAAGTGAGAGTTTGAGGAGAGGGTATGACAAATAAAAACAGGAAAAAAAAAATAAAAGCAATATATGACATACATAAACCCAAAGAAAATATGGCTAATGTAGGTAATTCTTGGAGAGTAAGAACACTGATTGCTAATGGATTAAATTTACCAGTAAAGAGACAAAGATTGGCTGAATGGGTAAGGAAATATGACCAATCTATATGCTCTCTACAAGAAACCCACCTGAGACCCAGGGATTCAAGGAGGCTGAAAGCAAATGGATGGAAAACAATCTTACAAGAAAACAATAACCAAAAAAGGGTGGGAGTAGCTATAATAATAATCGACAAAATAGACTTTAAATGCGAAACTATTGTAAGAGACAAAGATAGATACTATATATTCGTAAAATGGGTAACATTTCAAGAAGAAAGAACAATGAAAAACATTTATGCACTGAACCAGGGCACCTCAAAATACATGAGGCAAACCCTGGAAAAACTAAGTGGAGAAATAGATGCCTCTACAATTATAGTGGGGGACTTTAATACACCATTATCATTATTAGACAGAATATCTCAACAGGGGATCAATAAAGAAACAAAGCCTTTGAATAATACATTAGAGGATGTAGACCTAATAGAAATATACAAATCACTACACTGAAATACAGGAGGATATACATTCTTCTCAAGCACATATGTATCATTTTCCAAGATAGATCACATGCTAGGCCACAGAAAAATTCTCAATGAACTCAGAAAGATTGAGATCATACAAAGTAATTTCTCTGACCACAATGGAATGAAGCTGGAAATCAGTAAGGGCCAGAGAACCAGACTATGCACAAAGATATGGAAGTTAAGCAACATACTCTGACAAACAGTGGGTCAAGGGGAAATCTCAAAAGAAATCAGTAAATACCTTGAAACGAATGAAAATGACAACACAACATATCAAAACCTATGAGACACAGTCAAAGCTGTACTGAGATGGAAACTCATAGCCAAAAATGCATTTATATATATATATATATGGAGAAAAAGCTGAAGTTGAAAACCTAACTACACACCTGGAAAAACTAACCCGAAATGAAGTAGAAAGAAAGAAATAACAAAGTTTAGAGCAAAACTAAATGAAATAGAAAATAAGAAAACGCTAGAAAAAAAAATAAACAAAAACAAAACCTGGCTCTTCTAGAAGATCAATGAAATTGACAAACCCTTAGAGATACTAACAAAGAAAAAAAGACAGAAGATGCAGATACACAAAATAAGAAATGAGGAAGGGGATATCACCACTGACCCCACCAAATAAAGAGTATTATAAAATGATGCTTTGAAAAATTATGTGCAAAAAAAATAATAATTTAGAGGAAATGGACAAATTCCAGAAACACTCAAGCAGCCTATATTGACAAAAGAAGAAATTGATTAACTGAAAAGATCAATCACAAGTAAAGAGATAGAGTCAGTCATCAAAAACCTCCCAACTAAAAAGAATCAAGGATCAGACTGCTTCATAAGTGAATTCTACCAAACATTCTGGAAAGAACTAACAGCAATCCTGTTTAAACTCTTCCAAAAAATAGAATTAGAAGAAACATTGCCTAACACATTCTATGATGCCAATATTACCCTAATACCAAAGCCAAACAAAGTTGCCACAAGACAGGAAAATTACAATCACTCTAATGAACCTAGATTCTAAAATCTTCAACAAAATACGTGCTAATCGCATTCAACAGCTCATCAAACAAATTATACACCATGACCAAGTGGGTTTCATCCTGTGTATGCAAGGACGATTCAAGATAAGAAAATCAATCAATGTAATACACCACATATACAGTTCAAAAGAAAAAAAATCACATGATCATCTCTATACACACAAAAAGCATTTGACAAAATATGACACACTTTCCTGATCAAAGCACTGCAAAAGATAGGAATAGAAGGAAACTTTCTGAACATGATAAAGGGCATATATGAAAAACCCACTGCTAACATCATCTTTGATGGGGAAATCCTAAAAGCTTTCCCTCTAAAATTGGGAAAAAGACAAGGATACCCACTATCACTGCTCCCATTTAACATTGTCTTAGAAGTGCTTGCTCAAGCACTGAGGCAAGAAAAAGAAATAAAAGGCATCCAAATTGGAAAAGAAGAAGTAAAAATTTCACTATTTGCAGATGACATGTTTCTGTATATAGAAAGCCCTGAGAAATCTACAACAAAGCTTCTAGAACTTATAAAGGAATTTAGTAATGTCTCAGGCTATAAGATCAATGCGCAAAAATCAGTAGCATTTCTGTACACCAATAATGAGCAATCTGAGGAGAAAATTTAAAAAATATCATTTACAATAGTAACTAACAGAATCAAATACCTGGGAATAAATTTAAATAAATATGTAAATGACTTATACACAGGAAACTACACAGCACTTTTTAAGGAACTCAAAGAGGACGTAAATAAATGGAAGAATATTCCCTGTTCATGGATAGGAAGACTAAATATCATTAAGAAGTCTATCCTAACCAAACTAATCCACAGATTTAATGCAATCCCAATAAAAATCAACACAGCATTTTTTACTGAATTGGGGACACTAACCAGGTAATTTATTTGGAAGGGCAAGAGACCCTGAATAGCCAAAGACATATTGAAAAAGAAAAATGAAATTGGAGGATTAACACTACCTGACTTTAAAACATACTACAAAGCTACAATGGACAAAACTGCATGGTATTGTCACAAGGATAGACATACTGACCAATGGAAATGACTTGAGAGTTCTGGTATAGATCCTCGCATATACAGTCATCTGATATTCGACAAGGCCATCAAGACCACTCAGTTGGGAGAAAATGGCCTCTTCAACAAGTGGTGCTTGGAGAACTGGATATCCATATCCAAATGAATGAGAGAGGAACACCATCTCACATCTTATATAAAAATCAACTCAAAATGGATCAAAGATCTAAATGTAAGAGCCAAGACCATAAAGACCTTGGAAGACAATGTAGGGAAGCATCGACAGGAACTTGTAATAGGAAATTGCTTCATGAACTTCACACCCAAAGCATGAGCAGTGAAAAGAAAAATAGATAAATGGGACATCCTTAAAATTAAAACTTCTTGCACCACAAAGGAGTTTATCAAGAGAGTGAACAGACAGTCTACCCAATGGGAGAAAATATTTGGTAACCATATATCTGATAGGAGCCTAATATTCACCACATATAAAGAAATCTTATATCTTAAAAATAAAGGCAAACAACCCATTTAAAAAATGGGCAAGTGATTTGAACAGACATTTCTCCAAAGAAGAAATACAAATGGCTAAAACACACATGAAAAGATGCTCAACATCACTAGCTATTAGGGATAGCTAAACTACAATGAGATACCATCTTACACTAATTTGTCTAGCAGCTATTAAAAAACAGAAGTCCACAAGTGTTGGAGAGGATGTGGAGGAATGGGAAACCTCATCCACTGCTGGTGGGAATGTAGAATGGTCCAGCCATTGTGGAGGACACTCTGGTGGTTCCTCAAAAAACTAACTATAGACCTGCCATATGACCCAGCACTTCCACCGCTGGGTATATACCCAGAAGAACTGAAAGCAAGGACATGAACAGATATAGGCACACTAATATTCATAGTGACATTATTCACTATTGCCAAAGTTGGAATCAACCCAAATGCCTATCAACAGATGAATGGATAAACAAGTTGTGGTATATAAATACAATGGAATATTACTCAGCTGTAAGAAGGAATACAGTACAAACAAATGGAAGAACATGGATAAATCTTTAGGACTTTATATTGAGTAAAGCAAGACAGGCATTTAAGGACAAATATTACATGACCTCCCTGATATGAATTAAGAAAATCTAGCCAACTCAGAGGGCTAAAGACTGGAAGATAGGTTTAGAAAGGGAAAAGATGTTTGTGAGCCAATGCTCATATGGGCAAAATCTATGATAGGGTGGAAGTGCGTAGTTGGGCAGTGAAGGAATGTGTCAGGGGTGTAGTGATACTATTGGGTTGGACGGTGCAAGATTGACAGGGGTTAAGTTGGGGAGGGTGGATTGGATTGCCCATCAAATTGCAGGGAGGATTGGGGGAGGGAGCAGGTGAAAACTGGTGATTTGTGGGTTCATGGGTGAAAACTGCAATGATGAGAAAATACTTTTGGCAATATGACAAGGAAGAGGTACTGGTTTAGAGTGTTGGAAGGGGAGACATTTGGACAGGGCACACCTGGGGCAGTCTTCAAAAGAATGTGCAAATGATCATTCTGTCATAGTGTGCTGTATCATTGGGGGGAGACTCACATAATGAGTGGGAAAAAATTGGACTCCCATGCTGGAGAGGCCCGATATGCTCTCAGAGGGGAGAGTGTCTCTTGAGAGCATGTGCAGTTCCTAATAGTGGAGGACAGACTAGTGTTTCAAGCCCTCAGCATTGTAGCTAATATCTATGAACTTTGTCCTTCAAGGAGTGAAGCCTGGTGGTCACCATGGACTTTGAGGGGAGAGGGAGAGAGGAATAGAATTGATGGAAGAGGGGGTATTTAGGGGGCAATGGAATTATTCTGCATGATCTTGCAATGAGGGATACAGGCCATGTTAAATTTCATCAAAAATTTATCAAAGTGTAAGGTATAAAATTTAAACCATAATGTAAACCATTGACTATGGCTAGTAGCTATATTTCAATATTTGTACATAAGTTGTAACAAATGTATGATCCACATGTAAAATTATATTAATAGGGAAGGGGGAAAAGGGGGAGGATGTTGCGTATATGGGAGTCCCCTATATTCTGTATGTAACTTTACTGTGACCTAAAACCTCTTTGAAGACAAAAAAAAAAAGTAAGACACTGGGGAAGAAATGGAATAAAATGCCACTGTACATAGTCAACAAATATTACAGTATTGAATGGTAAAACATCAAAAACATTTTTGTAAATATTTTTTATTTTTAATACCCCTTTTTTATTTTATTTTAGTTTTTCTAAATTATTATGTATTTTATTTCTTATGTTTAAACCTATCATTATTAATTAATTTTCCTATTAATCAAATTTTGCAACATTCTTGACTTCATTTTTGAAGAAATTTTGGATCACAGAAGGGTTACAACTAAGGCAGTGGAAGATCAATGGAGTGGGATGTCAGTGATGGGGGATACATGGGAGGAAGTTTACTTGGGATATATATAAGATATATAAATATGTTCAAATGTTCATGGGACATTGTCACAGTGTGTAGAGATTCACACAACTGTGGAAGGATTGTTGAATCCCCATCCTAGGGAGCTCTGCAACATTATCCAATGGAACAGCAATAATCCCCCAAGTACAGGGGCAATGACTAGTGAAGAGGAATGGTCCATTGATGGACCCTTGATATTGATGATTGTGCTTATGAGCCTTTTGCTTTTGAATTTGCAACTTAGCCTAGTGTTGTAGGGTGCCAAAGAGTTACCTCCTGAGAGCTTCCTTGTTGTTCAAATGTGGCCTTTCTCTAAGCCAAACTCAGCATGTAGATGCATTACCTTCCCCACCAGTGTGGGTCACAACTCCCGGGGATGAGCCTCCCTGGTACCAAGGGATTACTACCAAGCACCTGCTGGTTATATAACTGGAAAAAGACCTTGAAAAAAGGGGGAAAATATAATGACAAATGAGTTTATGTGGCTAAGAGACTTCAAAGTGAGTCTGGAGGTCATCAGAGAGGTGGCGCTTATACACATGTCAGCAGGATCTCATATTTGGACAAAGTGGACACTACCCCAAACAGTGGAACTCCTGAGGACTCCAGAGACACCCAGGTTTTGTGGTTATGGTGGATAGCTCCAAGTTTGGTGCCTTGCCAGTGGGCCCTACTTTGGAGATTGTCCTCCTGAATATGACAGAGTTGGACTCAGATGTGACTTCTCTACACATGCCTCTTCTGTCCCTTTGGTTGAACCTATAGTTGGTGCCGGAGTTGGTAGGTGTACATCCAAGAGACTTGAATCTCTGGGCTTTCCATATGGTGGCTGGGCCCTGAGTCTCAATGGAGTTGCAGCACCTACTCTGCAGTTCATTGGACTCACCCAGGACAGCTGATGGGGAGGTGAGGATGGACAACCACCACACCAAGAAACCAAGAGAGCTTACAACTGCAATCAAGAGAGTTCCATCCATCAGCCATATGGAAACAAAGGCCCCTCTCAATTAGAGGTGGCATGGGTTTCACCATCCCAGAATCCTCAGAATTGGTGAATAAAATATAGACTAAAGTAGACTTACTGGTGTTCTACTATAGACTTATTGTGCTTTTAGCAATGGAAGAAATTATATCAATGATTTGGAGACAGTGGCCAATGGAGGTGCTGAAGTCTGGGAGAGGGAAAAAGAGGTATAATATGGGGGCATTTTCAAGACTTGGAATTGACCTGGATGGCATTGCAGTGACAGATACAGGCCACTATATATCCTGCCATAACCTACAGAATTGGGTGGCAGAGAGTATAAACTACAATGTAAACTATAGTCCATGCTTAGTGGCAATGCTCCAAAATGAGTTCATCAATTGCAATGAATGTACTACACTAATGAAAGAAGTTGTTAATGTGGGGAAAAGTGGGAGTTCTGGGGCATATGGGAATCCCTTATATTTTTTTAATGTAACAATTTATTTAATCTAAGTATCTTTTAAAAATAAATAAAAATATGTTAAAAAATAATCTTCTGCCATTTTCCCTGAGTGGGATGGAAATATGACTCAAAACAGAATTAACCATCTTACACACAAAAGGATCTCATCAAAACAGTGATCAGTGATCAGACTACACATCTCCAAATTTTTGGAGAAGCAGATCTTTAAAACCCACCCTGACACCAGTGAACAACATCAGGAGCCCAGGATGCAGTCTCTACTGCTGCCTGCCATGTGAGTGGGGGATGTTAGCAGCTGCAGGGAAGTGAAATTCACCCATATTTACAGCAATTTACCAGGCTTTTCCTACATACCTACATGGATGCTGCACAGAGCTCCAGAAACACTTCCACTAGAGTGCAGAGTTCCAGAATAGTTGATTCAGACAGTTCCAGTCATTGTTTTGGTGGAGCTATTGATCCATGGTTTTTCCTACCTTGTCATCCTTCCACAATCCTCTTTAATGTGCACTATTTTCCATTCCCACCAGCAATGAATGAGAGTACCTGTGGCTATGCATCCTCACCAGAATTTGGTGTGGTTGTTCTGAATTTAGTCACTCTAATATGTGTGTGGTGATATCTCTTTGCTATTTTAATTTGAAATTCCCCAGTCATATATTATGTTGAACATCTTTTTATATATTTATTTACCACTGTATTCATTTTTTGGTGGTGTCTCTGTTCATCTTTTTTACATAATTTTAAAATTAGATTTTAATTTCCTTCCTCTTGATTTTTAATAGTTCTTTGTATTCCTTGGATTTAAGATCTTTGTAATTAGGTGTTTTACAAATATCAAAATATCCCCAATCTATGGCTTGCCCATTAATGATCCTAATAGTGTACCTAACAGAACAGAAGTTTTTAATTTTAATGAAGTCTCACTTATCAATATTTTTCATCCATATATCTTGCTTTTGGAGTTGTATCTAAGAAGTCATTGACATGCCCAATGTCACTTATATTTTCTCTTATGTTATCTTCTAGATGTTACACAGTTTTGCATTTCGCATGGAATTCTACAATCCAATATCAGTCTCTCTATATATGTCTCAAGAAGGAGAGAAAGCAAGCAAGAGATTTGGGTAATTGACTCTGGCAAGTCAGATATATTTAAGGAATACCAGATGGTGGGATATGCTGGCAAGACATGTTCTGTCTTGAGTCAGAAATCCATAGGGAAGACCAGGAGCCTGGAAAAACTCCAAGAAGAATACCTGGTGTTGCCTAGAGGAAGAATTTGAAACCACAGTTCTTGTTCTGGAGCTAGTGATCCACTAGCAAAATTTTGCTTCCGGTACCTTATGAGCCTATTTTTTGCTGTGCTAGTGAATATCTACTTCCAAAGAAAAGATGCTTCCACTAGAAGGGATATCCATTTTCCAATGAAATGGAAATTAAGACTTTCACCCAACCAATTTAGATTTACCATGACTCACTTTTGACAGGAAAATAAGGTTGCTCTTTTAATCAACTAATTAATATTGATGGCACAATATTGAGGGCAATTTCCCTTAATGTGAATGGATTATAGATGATAATTCCAATACAAAATAGTTTCACAGACACATCTAGGCCAGTGGTTGACCAACGGAACACCATAACCTAACTATAACCTAGTCAAGTTGACACAAAATTAACCATCACATTCCACCCCTTTTCACTTTGGCACCTGTACACAGTTCCTTAAGCATACTTAATCTCCAAAAAAATTTAATGAAGTCATATGTGCAGCTAACATAAAATGACTATGCAGCATACAACCAATTGAATTAAACCTCTCTCTAGAAGAGAATGTCAGCCCTTGGGTGATTTTCACTCTTGTCCTTGATATCCAGTAACTTAATATTGTTAAATAGTTAATACAACTCAGATTTTATGAAAATGGGATAAGAAAGTTAAAAAAAAAGATATTTTGCTAATACACATGGACATATATGCAAACATAACAAAATAAGGAAGAAATATTCTTAAAATTTCAGTCCTCATTTCTGCAACTGGACATGTGTCCATAGCTGGTGTTTATAACTACCTTCTTTTATTACCCATTCCATATGTTCTTGACTTGCAGCAAGCACTCTAGTAGGTCATGGCATTTTTGACTGGTTTGGTAAACCAAATTTTCTTTCCTGAAGGATCTGGGATACTAGTAATCATTTTTGAATTGGGTCATTGTAATTTTATATTTATTTTAATCACAAGTCATGTCTTTAGTAATAACAGATCCTAAGGAATCTCCTGTGTTCCTACAATACTCTTCTTTATTTCATTGTTTAGTAGCAGTCCAATTTCAACTCAATAATATCTCCCTTTTTTTTTGCCTGTTGATTTAGAGGCATGAAGAATGAAAAGTGGCTGGATGGCAGTTTAAAGAAATCAGTTGAATTGTCTTTTGCCTATTGGAAGCACATCTCCCTTTTAAACTAAAATGTCTAGACTAGCAGAGTGTAAGGTCAAGGGGGCAGGAAGCAACCCTTCTGTCAGTGTACCACTGGAGGTAATAATGAGTGGTACTACTCATGTTTAAACTCCTCAAATCCTTGATCTGTGAATCCAGACTTTGGGAGAAAGAGCCACACATATTGGACACTGACTTTGTCCATATAAATCTTGATGGGGAAAAATATCCCAGTCATGGAAGGTATTTCTACATAGCCAGCTCCGTAATTAAGTCTTCAAAGGCCACTTAACAATTCTTTTTTAATATTCAATTATTTGTTCTTAAATAAAGTTAATACAATATTCATAAGTACAATATGAAGGAACCACAATAGCTTCCTAAAAAACAAATTAAATACAAAAATTGCTAGCATCAAACTTTCAAACTGCAAAATAATTTGACAACTTAATGAAAAAAAAAACACCTGTGATGGTTTAAGTTTAAAATTTTAAATCTGTGAATAGCAATCAGCATCCTAAAAGGCAAGAAGATATCCTTTTATAGCTGCAACATCACTGGAGTATTAAAGTTTTGGCAATGCCTACCATTTTGGTCTACCATACACTACAATTACTAAGTTTTAACAATTTTTGTATGCTAAAGAGGAATCAAATGATAAATGTGTTAACAGACTAAACATATGTCTTAAATAAAACCTTTCAAGATCTGTTGGATTCTGGCTATAGGATGTCCTTGATTTAGACGCAGGACAATGTAGGTTCTAAATGGAAGGCCAGAGCTGCTGTAGGTCACCTGTGATCTGATTTAGGGTTTCCTTTGGAGACCTTGCCAGAGTAAGCCTGGATTCAAAGAAAAGGCCAGACTTGTCTTCAAGGGGATGCTAGAGCTTTTCAAACAAATTGAAAAATCTCTGGAATATTTCCTGGCCTTGCAAGGCAAAGGATCTTGAATTCTATAAGGGTTCTTCTGTTGCAAATTTTCTGAAATGTCTAGGAGCATTATTCTTTTGTTCCACAATTTCTAGCCCATAAAAAGAGAAGATATGAAAATTATGAAATTAAAAGTCAGTAATTAGTAATTCACAAGAATAAACTAAGAACACCAGGAAACAATTTATTTAAACCAAGTGGGAAAAGTGAGGCAAAAGGAGTGCTAAATTCTCTGGCATGGTATTAGGCACGGATAGCAATGGGAATTACAATACAAACCTACAAACTCCCTGGAATGCCTGGAGGAGTAAGTTCCCACTCCACTGCAGAGCAACAATTTGTACTTCTTCAAAATTACTGTGTCTGTCTTCTCAGATACTAAAGCCTTCCTGTTCTTTAGACTAAAAGATAAGATTTAAACCTAACAATCCCATCAATAAGAACCTACACTGTTCAGAATCTATTATAAAAAAATCTAAAGGCCTTCCTTAGCATTAGGATCCCTGCTCTGTAAGACTTGGGAAAATCAGTGGGAGGGGGATTTGAAAAGGGGTTTTATAACTGGAAAAGTAAAGGACTTGCCAAGATGAGACAAAAGAGGAGCGAAGACTCAGGAAAGGGGACGCTGGAAGATAAGGTAGTAGGCAGTTAAAGCAAGACAGGGGAAGGGCAAGCCTGGAGAAAGAGCGAAAAAGTTTGCCTGCAGGAAAGAAGGGAAGAGAGTTGCAATAGGAAGGGCAGGGAAGCAAGCGCAGGTGGGGAAGGTGGTTTGACAGGGAAAACGCATAGTGAATTTGGGAGAATAAAGA
>JAQZBX010091442.1:0-12392 GCA_029593785.1 Cabassous unicinctus
AAACACTTTAAATATGCCATTCCTCTCTCTTTTTAGTTGCCTGTTGTATTAGATTTCTCCAAAGAAACAGAATTGATAAGGTATATTATGTATTCACTTATGGGACCATGAGTCCTGGCCACAAGAAACACAGCACTGTAGATTAGGTGCTAATTTAGAGCATATATACCATCCTGGAGAACACTGTCCCCTTCATGCAAGGTATTGCCATGCATTTGTTGATGTAACTGTTTTCAAAAGACAATTCTGTTCTATCATCTCAGCTTCTTCAAGAAGATGGGGAACATGGTAAGACCAGTGAATTTCATGAGCATGTGCAAATTCCCATAATTAATTTGTTGTGTAGTGGATTCCTTGATGAGAAACTATGCTTTGGAGAATGCCATTACAGTGGATTAAGCATTCTGTATGTCCACAGATGGTACTTTTGGTTAAGTCTTGCACACAGGTAGGGAAATCCATATCTCGAATAATTGTCTATTATAGTGAACGCCAAATATTTTTCCTTCCATGATAGTTGTAGGCCTATGTAAATCCACCTGCCACCAGGTGACAGGCTGATCATCTTAGGGAATGGTGACAGGTTGGGGACTGAAAGTTAGGTTCTGCTGGCAGATTGGACACTCAGCAGTGACTATAGCTAGGTCAGCCTTGGTGAGTAGAAGTCTGTGATGCTGAACCAATGCATAACCTCTATCCCTACTACCATAGCAGTTTTGTTCATGAGCCCTTTTGGCAATGATAGGAATGGTTGGAGAAAGAGTCTGACTTTTACACACAGAATGGGCTATCCTGTCCACTTGATTATTAAAATCTTCCTTTGCTGGAGTCAACCTCAGATGAGGATTCTCATGTAGAAAAATGTCATCATTTATTCTGTCCATTCAGAAAGTACTATGAACATAACACTTCCTCAGGCATCTTTGTCACCAACTTTCCAGTCATGGGAAAGTTTATGCTGTATATATGTTTACAATTTTTTTTTTTAAATAAGCAACTAAAGAGAGAATGATAATAAAATTAAATACATGATTCCAAACTGGATCTAATAATGGCATAAATAATAAAGGCATAAAGGCCATTATTGTGACATATGAACAAATTGGGGTGCAGAATGTAAAGCTTTATACAATGTTAAAAAATGTGTAAACTTGATAACTGCACTTATGATGGTTCCATACGTGAATATCCTTGTTCTTAGTAAATGTACATAGAGCATGATGTAAATGACTTAGTCTCAATTGTTTAGAAAATAGATATACAGACAAGTAGATAAATAGGTAACTGGAAATATGGATTAATAGATAATTGATAGCTAGAATGATACAACAAATGTGACAGAATGTTAAAATTGCTGGGACTGGGTTGCTGGGTGGGGTTATCTTAGAGTTCTCTAGGTGGGTTTTGTATTATATTTGTAGTTGTCTTGTAAGTCTGAAATTATTTCAAAATAAAAGTTTTAGAAAAAATTGCAAAAAAGGTATCTGTCTCACTGCCTTTTAACCAAAATTACTATTTTTGAAATACTTTTTCTGTTCATATAGGAAAATTGATAATGAATTTCACATTATTTTTACTAAATTTAATTTTCCCATTTTTATATTCCATGTGTATGATTTAATTTGTAAATGTTCAGTCCAATCTCTTTGCCCATTTTCCCTTTGTAAATTATTTTGTTGCACCCTATAATTTGATATGAGGTGTTTATGTATTAACATACAAAATTTACATTATATTTTGTGAAATATTATTCTTTTGTAGTTTGTCAAGTTTTGTATCTGTTGCACATTAATACTCAAAGATACATTAATTTTAAATATCCAAAAATATTCTTCTAAAATTCCTTCTTCATGTAAATTAAATATCTGACTCCAGATCAGTTTTACTTTAACTCTGTTCTTTGGAATTCTATAAATATATGGCTAATTCACAGCAAACTCAAGTTAGTAAAAAGTTAGATATAACCCAAAAACCTGAACCTGTTCATGTTTGCATTATAATCTATATTACCTCCTAACTTAAGTCCTCTCATCTATAGTTTGAGTAACAGAGATAAAGAGAAACCTAGACAAAATACTGAGTGATAAAATGTCACCAAAGACATAAATATTATTTACTTTTAAAATATATAACACATACACTAAATATAGGCAAATGGAATCATTGCTTGAGAATTAGATATCAATACCATATCAAAAGATACCTTCTCTCACAGCTTCACCAGTCTCTGTATTCTGCAATTGAATTCAGATCCAATGAGTTTCATATCCTTTTCTTGTAAGGTCATGGGATGTTTAGAAAAATAGAATGTGGTGAATGTACTCCTTCAAAAAGTTTATGTGAACAATTATTTTTAATATTCTAGTAGCCACCTTAAAAAAACTAAAAAGAAAGAGGTGAAATTGACCTTTATTAATATATATGTACTAAAATAATATGAACAAAATATTACATTAACACATAATCAGAATAAAATAGTTATTAGATATTTTATCATACTACAACTTTGAAATCTATTGTATATTTGACATTTATATAAGATCTCAATTTGGACTAGTCACATTTCTATTGCTCAGTAGTCACATAAGGTCTGTGGTTGAGACATAATTCCAGAACCTGGCTATGGACTTAACCCTGAGTTAGAATTCATTAAATAAATACTTTATTATATTTTATTTAATTTTATAGGAATATAATTATTAATTTCTGTTTTGTTAGAATTGCATTTAATGTTTTTTTGTTTGTTTGTTTGTTTGTTTTTATTTTACCGGGAGGTCCCGGGGGTTGAACCCAGGTCCCTCCATATGGCAGACGGACACCCAACCATTTGAGCCACATCCGCCCCCCTGCATTTAATGTTATGTATTGTGTGCATGTGGTTGTGGGGTCTATTTGTAAGTTTCAGCCCATGGCTTTAATAAAAGCCATTCTGACTAAACAAAAAGCCTAAACTAAAAGACTTCTTGTCTTCCCAGAGGTAATTTCTGATGTATCCTAGGATATCTACAGTTATTGTCCTCAGAACTACTCTAAATTTATGAGATGTTTCAAATTAAATCTAGTCTTCATGTTTACATAAAGGTATTATAATACATTATTATTCAGTAAGAAGATGCTAATTTATATAATAATGCTGTCATAAGAAACAGAAAACAGCTATAATGAATGAAAAGATCTGTATAACAAACAATATAAAGTTCCTTGAAATAAACAAATATCTTGTAATACAAGATAAAACTTTCTAATTCATTTATCCAGGGAAAATCTCCACATTTTCTTAATGTGAAACAATGAATAAAATAGTAGTATAGTTTATACTAACTACTGAACTCTCTCAGATACTCTCCTTTAACACTTTTACTCTCCTGCTGTTTTCAGACTATAATCATATACAACAACATTGTTAATTTTCATTAAAGTAGAACAAAAATCATCCTATATGCCATCAATCTAGCAAACTAAATAGCCTAATTAACATCAATGTACTTGGTGTATGTAACAATATACTCAACCTAGTTTGTGGGGAAATATAATCCTCTATCATAGTGATTTCCTTATTAATTTTTATAATTTGTATTCATTTAAAATATAATAATAATTTTAATATATTATCAATTATAATTATTTTCTAAAGTCTTGTCTTTTTTCTTTTTGAATAGGCTAGGAATCCATGAAGCTAATATTGCTCTAATTCTTATTGCTCAATTATATCAATCTTGCAATCAATTATTTTATATTCATGATTCCCACAAACTTCCCTATCTCTGCTTTTACTTTTATTTATTCTATCTTTCAACACTTCTAAACTTATGGAGTTTGTTGTGAAACTACAATGGTTACTTCTGTTATTGGGCCATGCAAACTCTTTAAGGGGCTTAATATAAAAAAATAATTTGAGGGTTAATATTCATTATGAAAAAATGTTTGCATTCAGATATTATAGGTTCAAGCTGACATCACTTGAGTTGTTAGAAATAAGAAAAATGATATCATATGATTCAGGATAATATATTGCATTCTTTGATACATTAGGGAAAAGAAAACCAAATAAATGCATAATTTTGCCTCTTCCAACCTCAAAATTCAGAGGAGGCAACAGCATGCTAGAGTTCAGGAACATGGAGCTGAAATCCAGTATCTAGCTTTGACTCTACTTCTCCATTTGATGGTTAATAGTACAGAATAGCTTGTTTGGGAAGAGCAAAGATGACACTTGAGCTTCTGTTCTATGTTAAAGGAGAAAAGGATGTAAGCATTGTTCCAGTACATAGAATGAACTCAAAATAGTGAAACAAAAGATAGGGAAGTGGCCACTGAATAAAATGAATCTTTAAGGACTTGATTAATATTTTTGGTTGCTTTGTAATTGTAGCAGTTTGACATTGTTTATCAATTTCAAAAATAGATATTGGATTGTGTTTGTAAACTGGTCTGTTTCTCTGGGCATATTAGATTGTATTAGAGTGAGAGGTTTCACTTTTACTTTATTAAATCAGGATTTGGGCTTTTATTTTACCACGGCATTAGGGCATGCAGGGTTGAGTCCCCACCCCTAGGTGGGAGTAAAAGAGACTTTCACATGGAAATAAATACACAGAGAAGTAGAAGCACAGAGTTTAGTCTTTGACACTGGAGCTCCAGGGAAAGAAGAGCCAATCATCTGATAGTTTACAGCTGGCCTTGTGGAACGAGCAGAGCAGTTGAGCCAGGAAAGAAATGAGCCCTCGGGAGAGATGAGCCCTCCAGCCTACAGCTGAGATCAGAAGAAGCTGGGACCACAGAGTCTTAAGGGGAAAGAAGGAAGGATGAACCCTTGCAGACATCACCCATCATTTTGCTTTAACATGTGGCCATTGACTTTGGGTAAGAAAGTACCTCTTATGGTGCCTTGAGTTGAACTCTTCAGGGCCTTGTGACTATAAGCTTCTACCCCAAATAAATACCCTTTATAAATCCAACAGAATTCTGGTACTTTGCATCATCACTCCTTTGGCTGACTAACACAGTAATGTCTTGAATTCTTGCATGCTTTTGAGCAGAACTGTACCTGCAAATAGACTGAGAGAGAAGGGAGCATAAAAGAACAGAGAATCATTTCATTTCTACAAAGCACAGGTCTAGTTGCTTGGAGACAGTATTCCCCTTCCTTCTTTTCTATCAGGCACTACTATAATTTTAAATCCATGTCTCAATTGCTTTAAACACGCATGACTAGCATTGTGTGTTATGTAATATTCTCAGACCTTTCTTCTGGATACTCAGTTTTCTCTTCTCTACACCATTAGATGCATGTTTAATTTTATGTTTTACAAGCATTTTTAAATTCAATAACTTTAGTGTTTATTGAAGCTCCACTTATCTCTTTATGAAATATCAGCATTTAAAAATTTTCCAAGTTATAATTTTCCCACCTTTTTTCTTGGTTTCTTTAGTCATTTGGGCACAGTATGTTGACTCTCTTGGTGATCCCATTGTTCTAATGCTTTTGGAGGCTAACTTTCTGTCTAGGGTCAATGATGCTTCATATAATGGCTTTACCTGAGGACATGGTCAGTGGGGTGTATTTATGCACTGTGGTTGTGGAAATAGCTGGGAGCTATTCAGGGTCTGCACATGATAGTGACTGCTATAATATCAATGTTCCTGGGTGGTTTCATGTTTATTTTTCATCTGGTTTTATTTCATCACTCTGAGAGGGGACATCATGAAGCCTATGAGGCAAGTAGGAGTTTCAAAGTTTCATAAGTTACATTTCTCCCAGGCAAATCTCTGATGGAATATTCTTCAATATTTCTTCTTTGGGTATTCAATACAACTTTCTGTTATTAGAGGCAAAAGTAATAGTCTTACAGGTTAATCCTATCTGCTTGTGGATGAATTAGGAAATCAGTTTCTCTTTATGTGCTTTCCTGAAACAGTTCTTTCAACAGCAATAAAGGAAATCTGGCACTTCTGAATAAAAAATCTTATGTTTGTCACATGAAAATGTGGAGCCTTCATGAATACAACTGCATAATCTGCTGGGGATATGTAAAAACACTTTAAATATTCTGGGGGAAAATGATACATTTTCCCAAATCATGTTATTGTTGCAGTTAAAATTGATATTGGATATGAATAACATGATCATTTGGTCTTACAGTACTGTATTCCATATGAAACATAAAATAAGAAAGAACACCTTGAATAGAGCAAGTTAATTATTCTCATAGATAATTTGACATATAATAATAATTGCATTGTATTGGGAAAATAAATGGCTACAAAGAAAATTATATTACAATGAATATCTTAACTTTTCAGGATACAAATGATGAAAGAGATTGACTTCATTGTAAAGATTCCCCCTGAATCTCGGGGCAATTGGAAAACAAAATGTGATAAGATAAAGTACAATGAGAAGAAAACTTAGAATGATAATTTCCTGATTGTATGATATAGATTATAATTTTCAGGAAAAATTATTAAGAACATATATGTTCACAAGGTATAAATGAAAAGTTTCCATTAATTAAAAATATAAACAAAATCATAAGAAAAAAATCCACCTACTAGAAAAATATGTGCAGTATTGGTTGATGATATCTTATAAACACCAGTTCTATGTAAATAGCAAGACCAAATTAAATCCAAACTTTATATCAGTGTTGAAAGTGAGGATGATATTGGGGATTTTGAAACATTATAATTGGCATCAGAAGTGAGATTCATTAAAATGACCCTGATTTATTCAATCATATGATTTGTGAAAAGAAAGGAAGTGGGGACAGGAATTGGTGAAAACATAATTCCTGGATGTCCCTGGGGTCACTCCTGGTATGGAGCTGCAGTGCTGTTGCAACTAGTTACCAGAGTTAAAATTTACCAATGAAATTTGTTATATATGGGAACAACACTTGGAGTTTGCTCTCTGGATGCATAAGGGAATGCAAAATAACAACAACAAAAAAGCTAAATATCCAATCTCTTGGCCTCTCATGGCTGATGGCAATCTCCTCAGGTAATTGTAGGTGTAATCAGCCATAGAAACAATCAACTTACTGATGGCTTAAGTACATAAAATGTGCTCACAGTAACAATCATGCCGATGCTGCTTCAACAAACAACTCAGTGACATTATCTGGCCAAGTTGACACATGAACCTAATCATCACAACATCTGTGGATGATGCCAACCATCCCCAGGCAGCTGGCATTGTAGAGAACTTTAATGGACTCCTAAAAATGGAGCTTTGGTGTCTACACCTTGACAAGTTTCTTACTGGATAGATTGTCTGCCTTACTTGGGCCCTCTGGAAGCTGAGCAATGAAATGCATCAGCAAAGCCCTGCTAATGTGCTGCAGCTTCTGGTGTTCCTAAACTTTTACTCTAAACATTGTTGAGAGCCATGGATGCAAGTCCTGATCCACCTCCACCCTTGTCTCCACCCCTTTGTCCAAGGTGGGAGGTGGGCTTATGTTGTGAAAGTTAATGTGGATGTTGAGAGGCTGAGCAGTGGACTGCTGGGGAAGTCATGGACATACCATGTGGCTATCCTCCAGTCCTTGCCTACCCATTCCTTTGGTGTGCAGGTGTCAATATGTTTCCATTCTACAGCCTGCAGGTATTGTGAGGTTTAATGGAAAGGCCTAACTGTAGCTTGAATCAAAAATCAAAACCAGGAACAAGCAGTTCCAGCTGATTCTCAGGGCAGTAACTCTCAGTAGCAGGGACCTCTCCCCCCGGTGTGCACAAATACTCAGCCTTTGGTCACTCCTTTTTGACATGAAGGCAAAGTGGAACAGGCAGAGCTATAATCTACCAACTCTGATGCCAGCATTTGGCCTCCCTGGGGGACTGGCCACTATGGAATCAGTTCCCCAGCTCATCTGGACTGTTTGTGTAGTGTAATGAAACAGTCACTTGCTGAGAATCTTTGCTGGACCTGAGCCTGTGTTTCCATGATGCAACATACAGCAATTCACTCCACAGGAACTGTATTATTCAGGGTTCTCTAGGGAAATAGAGCTAACAGGAGATAATTGTAAATATTAGGAGATTTTTATTAAACTTATCTCACATGACTGTGGGGAAGCATAAGTTCAAAATCCATAGGGCAGACTGCAAACCAGGAATTCCGATGAAGTTTGAATTATCCAGGAGAGGCTATGTGGCTGAAGTAGAGATGTAAATTCTGTCCTCCGACTGCTGAAATTATTAATTCTCCTTTTAAAATCTTCAATTGATTAGATGAATTGTTTCTCCTTGTTGAAGAAAATCTCCTCAATTGGTTGGAGATGTAAACAGCCATAGACAATCAACTTACTGATGAAATAAGTCCACAAAATGCCCTTAAATAACAATCAGACCAGTGCTTGCTTAACCAAACAACTAGACACCATCACCTGGCAAAGTTGACACAAAACACTCACCATCACAAGAACTAACACAGATTTCCAAGTATGAATGACAAAGACTAACTCCTATATTATTTCCAAAAATTCCAATTTCATCCATTCCATGAAAAAGGAAGGAAACCTTCATATATGGACATGTCAAGTAATCATTTTTTCCTGATGATACAATGATGACCTTGAAAATAATCCTCAGAATTGAAAAGAATCATTGATAGAAAAATGAAGTGAGAAACATTCTGAAGATGTAGGGGAGGGATGTAATTATTATATTTTTATGTTTCCACCAGATATAAAAAACCATGCCTAGGAAATTTGTCAATGTGAAAATTGTAATGAAATTATTGCTCACTGAGTTTCCTAAAGACTGGATGCTACACTGTAAATCAAAATCTTCTTCCTCATTCACATGAAAGAAATGTTGGGGAATCTTCTCATTGTCACCCTCACTGTTATTGACCATTATCTCCAAGTTCCAATGTATTTCTTTTTGAAAATTTTCTTCTTGATTGGTATTTCCTATATCTCTGTTATTGTTCCCAAATCCATCATCAACTCTCTGACCAACAGTCATTCCATAACCTTTGTAGGATGTGCTTCAAAAGGTTTTCATTCTATTTATTGCTGACACTGAGTATGCCCTCTTTATACTCATGTCCTATGACTGCCATGCTGCCATCTTTCTTCCTTTGCACTATGAGGCCATTAAGGATAGAGGCACTTATTTGTAGATGGTGATGGCATCATGGCTCAGTGGATGTGTCTATGGATCTATTCAGGTTGCATGTACATTCTCTAGCAGGTTCTGTGGGCTCAGTATAATACATCAGTTCTTCTATGCTGTCCCTTCACTGCTTACACATTTTTGTTCTGGAGATCATATTTTGTAATATACTTTTATTATTGCTAGCTTTCTTTTGCTTTGAAATGTTCATTTTAATGATTGTTGCCTATGTCCACACTTTTGCCACTGTCCTAAGGAATACCATTTGCACAATCAAGTTCAAAACTGTCTCCAATTGCATACACCCCTTCACAAGGGGAACCATTTTCCTATCCTCTGGATTTATTGTGTACTTAGGTTCTGCCTGCAAATCTCCATCATCACTTAAAGTTCTTATCTGTGTTACACTCTCTATTACTTCTCACCATGAAGCCTGCCATTTATAGCCTGAGAAATGGGGACATGAAGGTGAGCCACAGTAATTGAAAATTAACCCCAAAGATGTAAATGTCTCTAATATCCATAATTTCATTACCTACTGAATATATAAAATTATTTACTATATATGAATCTATTTATAAATTATTAGATATCTCTGATCCCACAATTACTCCTAAATAGGTTGTAAACATTTTATCATCTTTTATGTGTCTGAAGTTTTAGGGATGTCTTGACATTTTTTTTATACTCCATTGAAAACCTCAAAGGATTATGTTCCTATCAACAGGACCCACATTTGAAGAAATTACTTGGGATTAATTTATGACTGTTTAAACATTTATATATTTTATTAGAATTCTTGGTAGTGACTTTTCCAATTTTATTTTTGCAGTAGTTATATAATGAAGATGAACATTCCAGAATTGTGATTTTTTCCTCTTTCATTGGTTTATATTGTCAAAAATATTTTGAATTCACAGAATTAAGAGTTTTATAATAAGATTTATTCCCTTTTTTGTGACATTATTATAATATTTCAAAAAGACTCTAAGAAAATTTATAAGCTTAATATACTTTTAACAGGTGACACCAATTACCTATGATTCAATGGCAATTTTAAGAGTAGTGATAATGGATGACAGAGGCACAACTCTCATTATTAATTGAAATTTGATAAAGAAGAATATATTATGGTCTTATGTCCAGAAATAACAATATTATCAGAAGCTATATTTTCTTTCATCTACACATTTTGTATTTTTAAATTTTAAGCTTTACTTAAATTTATTTGTATATTTAAATGCATATCCTAATAAATTTAGTTTACCACATTACTTCTAAATTTAAATGTGATTCTTTTAATTTTTCTTCTAAGTTTTAATTTCATCTACTAACATTAATTTTATCTCTTCTCATTTTAAATTTACTTCTAATATACTTCCTAATTCTAATTAATTAACATGGAAAAATATCCTTTTTATTTATTTTGTATTTTTGCTTGCTTCCATTGTCACTCAATTCTTCTTCCTTATCTTCTTCCCATTCTCTAACTGTTGTTTCTATTCTATTAATTTTCTCACTTACAGTTCCTTCCTTTCTCCCTTAATGAAATACATGTTTTTTTCTAGATTAGACATCAGTTTGGCTGACTGGATGGATGACTCTCTTGTTGCTGGGGGTAAGAGATGACATGGGTTTGACTACTAAGGGGTAGCATGAAGGAACATTTTAGGGTGAGAGAACTGTTCTGTATCTTGATTTGGTGGTGATTACATGAAGACTTATGGAACTACATACAAAAATAAAGCAAATTTTACTTATTTAGAAGTTAGCCAAAAAAGAGAACATCAATAAAATTGTAGGTGTTCCAGGTATCTTTCATGCCCACTTTCCCATCCTCTAGGCCTAGCCTTTCACACTGGCTGATACTGCAACAGCAACTGAGTAGATGTGTGCCTGATAGAACCTCTCAGCTTCATCTTCTAGTTGTTTTTCCTTTCTGTTCCAGGGCTTTGGGGCTCTGCATGATGGGCTGCCTGCAGGGAGGAATTCACACCAGCCTCTGAGGGAGTCAACATTCCTTAAACAATTAATGGGAAATAAGAACAACTGGAAAAATCTCCCATCTTCATATCTTTAACAGATTTTTCTAAGGTTACTCCAATATTTGAAATATATATATATATTATTTCTTTGAAAATTCTAAGTAGCTTAATAAAAATCTTACTAAGGTCCTATTTTGACTTGATCTTAATATTGATTCTAAACAACATACGTATTTTGAAATTAATAATTCAGAAGAATAGCCACAATAATTTATTGACATAGATTTGCAAATCAGTAAAGGAGGAGATTTACTTGATAAATAGTACAAAATATTTAATTAATATTTTCTAAACACATAAAATTAATATTCATCAAATCCAAACAAGATCAAAGTTCTACATTTTTTATTTTTTACAATTTTGGGGTAACATATATGTAACATGAAGCTTGCCATTTTAATCATTTTAAGTGTGCAATTCAGTGGCATTAATTACATTGAAAATTTTCTATCCTTGACACTGCTCATGAACAAAATTTTTAATAACCCAAAACAGAAATTGTGCAAATTACACAATAGCTCCCCATTCAATCTTTTTCCTACCTTCTGGTAACTTTAACCTACTTTACATCTCTATGAATTTCTTATTCTAGATATTTCATATAAGTGAAAAAATACAATATTTAAATTTTTGTGTCTGGCTTAATTCACTCAACATAATGCTTTCAACATATATTGCTCAACCATAAAAATGAAATTCTGATACATTCCACAACATGGATGAACCTTAAAAAATCCTGAATGTTGGAAGTAAAACATAATTGATTTATGAGGGGTCAAATAAGCTGGTTAGAAATATGTACCAAAATACTGCATAAGACATAGTATGAACAGATTATTTTTTATTATATAAAATCAAAACATCCATTTAACTAACATGTTAAAATGGAATATAATCAATTTTATGGTGAATATAGCTCAAATATTTTATTTTTGATTCATTTCTCCAGAGGAAGTTGTAGTGTCTTTGCAGTAAATATTTCCCTCCTTTTATGGAATGAAACATGACCCACACAAAGGTATGTTCATGTCCTAACCCCTGGTCCTGTGAATGAGAACTCATTTGAAAATAGCACCTTCCAAAATCCTCTTACTTAAGTGAGGCCAAACTAAATCAGTATGAATTTTAATGCAATATGACTGGAGGCCTTTAAAGCAGAGGAAATTTGAATACAGGATGAGCAAATGGGGAGAAATATGGGCATGTGACAGAAGCAAAGATTGAGTCATG
>JAQZBX010091443.1:0-12390 GCA_029593785.1 Cabassous unicinctus
TAACATCCTGTAACATTAACATGCTTTTGTCAGTTTCAAAGAAAAATGGTCTTATAAATGTGTTACCCATATTCATATTTCACATGAGGTTTTACTATGTTATACAATACCATGTTACATTTTTTAGCTTTCCTTTTAATAATATACATGTCCTTAGACTTTCCCTGTCAACCACCCACGTAATAGCACTGCTAATTAAAAACATTGTGTTGTGCTTTCAACTTTTCTATTTGTTTTCCAATTTTAACACATATCCTTTTTACCAATTAGGCACAAGATAACCCTCAGCTTTCCATTCTCTAACCTCATTTTATTTTCTGGTGACTCGTATTCAAGTTATTAACTCCATGAGATTACACAATATATTTAGTTCATAATAGCACATACCATATTAGTCCTCTTGTGTCTAGCTTGCTTCACACAACATAAATTACTCGAGGTTCATCCATGCTTCATGACTTTCTTTCTTTTTCCACTGCATAATATTCCAACATTGCATACATCACAGTTTGTTTAGCCATTCATAGGTTGATGGACACCTGGGTTGTTTCCATTGTTTGGTAATCATGAATAATTCTGCTGTGGATATTGATGTGCAATTGTCTGTTCATATCAGTGCTCTCAGTTCCTGTGTGTATACCCAGTAATTGTATTGCAGGTCACATGGAAAATCTATTTTCAACTTCTTTAGGATCTGCCAAACATTCCTCCACTGTGGCTGTACCATTCTAGATCCTACATCTTCATCAACAGTAAGTGTTCCTATCTCTTTTCACATCCTCTCCAAGACTTGTAGTTTTCTGTCTTTTCAATAGTGGTCATTCTAATAGGTATGCAATATTATCTCTTTGTAGCTTTGATTTGCATTTCTCTAATCACTAGTAATGTTGAACATTTTTTCACATTTTTTATTGCAATTTGTATTTCTTCTTTGGACAAATATCTTTTCAAGCCTTTTGCCCATTTTTTTAATTGGGTCATTTGTCTTTTTATTGTTGAGTTATAGCATCTCTTTATATATCATGGATATTAAACCTTTATCAGATATGTGATTTCCAAATATTTTCTCCCATTGAGTTGACTGCCTTTTCACCCTTTTGACAAAGTCATTTGAGGTGTAAAAGTGTTTAATTTTGAAGAGGACCCATTTATCTAATTTTTCTTTTGTTGCTCATGCTTTGGGTATAAGATCCAAGAAACTGCCGCCTACCACGAGATCTTTAAGATGTTTCCTTATATCTTCTTCTAGTAGTTTTCTGGTCCTGGCTTTTATATTTAGGTCTTTGATCCATTTTGAGTTGACTCTTGTAAAAGGAGTGAAATAAGGGTCTTTGTTTATTCTTTTGGTTATAGATATCCAGCTTGTCTAACACCATTTTTGAAGATACTTTTGTCTCATTAAAATGTACCTGTAGGTGTGTCGAAAACCAGTTTGCCATAGACGTGAGGGTTTATTTTGGTACTCTCAATTCTATTCCACTGATTAATGTGTCTATCTTTATGCCAATAACATGCTGTTTTGACTATTGTAGCTTTGTAATATATTTCAAGTTCAGACAGTGAAAGTCCTCTCACATCACTCTTATTTTTTAGAATGCTTTGGGCTGTTTGGGTATACTTTCCCTTCTAAATAAATTTGGTAATTGCCTTTTCTATTTCTGTAAAGTAGGCTGTTGTAATTTTGATTGGTATTGCATTGAATCTATAAATCAGTTTGGGTAGGATTGACATCTGCACAATATTCAGTCTTTCAATCCATGAACACAGAATGTCTTTCCATTTGTTAAGGTCTCCTTTGATTTCTTTTAGCACTGTTTTTTGTTTCAGTATATAGGTCCTGTATTTCTTGGTTAAACTAATTCCTAGGTATTTGAGTCTTTTTGTTGCTATTGTAAATGGAATTTTCCACTGATTTTCTCCTCATATTGTTCAATAATAGTGTACAGAAACATCACTGATGTTTGCGTGTTGATCTTGTGTCTACCACTTTGCTAAACTCATTTATTAGCTCAAGTAGCTTTGTCAGAGACATTTCAGAATTTTCTCTATATAGGATCATGTCATCCACAAATAGTGAGCATTTTACTTCCTTTTTTGATATTTGGATGACTTTTAGGTTTTTACTTGTCTACTCTAGCTAAAGCTTCTAGACAATGTTGAATAACAGTGGTGACAGTGGGCAACCTTTTCTTTTTCCTGGTCTTAGAAGGAAAGCTTTTCAACATATCCCCATTGAGTATGATGTTGGATAGGAGTTTTTCATATATGCCCTTTATCTTACTGAGGAATTTTCCTTCTATATTTATCTTGTGTTTATCATGAAAGGATGCTGGATTTTGTTGAATGTCTTTTCTGCATTGGTCAAGATGATCATGTGGTTTTTTTCTTCAGTTTGTTAATATGGTGTATTATGTTAATTGATTTTGTTATATTGAACCACTCTTGCATACCAGGAATAAATCCCACTTGGTTGGGGTGTATTATTCTTTAAATACACTATTGGATTCTATTTGCAAGTATTTTGTTGAGAATTTTTGCTTCTGTATTCATTAGAGAGATTTGTTTGTAAATTTCTTTTCTTCTAGTATATTTATCTGGCTTTGGTATTAGGGTGATGCTGGCTTCATAAAATGTGTTGGGTAATTTTCCCTCATTTTAAAATTTTTTTGGAAGAGTTTAAACAAGATTGATGTTAATTCTTCTCGAAATGCTTGGTAGAATTTTGCTGTGAAGCCATCTGATCCTGGACTTTTCTTTGTTGGGAGATTTTTGATGATGGGTTCAATCTCTTTAATTGTGATTGATTTGTGAGTTCTTGTAATTCTTGTAGCATCAGTGTGGGTTGTTTGTGCATTTCTAGTAATTTGTCCATTTCATCTAGGTAGCCTAGTTTGTTGGCATGTAGTTTCTCATAATATCCTCTTATGATCCTTTTTATTTCTGTGGGGTTTGTCATAACTTCCCCTTTTCATTTCTGATTTAATTTATGTGCATCTTCTCTCTTTTTTTCCTTTGTTAGTCTAAGGGTTTGTTAATTATATTGATTTTTTCAAAGAATCAGCTTTTGGTTTTGTGGAATTTCTCTATTGTTTTTTATTCTCAATTTCATTAATTTCTGCTCTAATTGCTATTATTTCTCTCCTTCTGCTTGCTTTGGGAATGGTTTGCAGTTCTTTTTCTAGTTCCTCCAGTTGTTCAGGTAGAATTTTGATTTTAGCTCTTTCTGTTATTTTAATATTGGAGTATAGGGCTATAAAATTTCCTCTCACCACTGCCTTCACTGTATCCCAGAGGTTTTAATAAGTTGTGCTCCCTTTTTCATTCATCTCAATATATTTACAAATTTCACTTACAATTTCTTCTTTGACCCACTGTTCAAGAGTGTGATGTTTAGTCTCCACATATTTGCAATATTTCCCCTTTCTCATTAATTATTGATTTCTAGTTTCATTCCATTATGATCTGAGAAGGTGCTTTGTATAATTTCAGTTTTTTTATATTTATTGAGACCTGCCTTGTGACCCAACATGTGGTATATCTTGGAAAAACATCCATGAGCACCTGAGAAGAACATATAACACATTGATTTTGGATGCAACATTCTATATAGTCTGTTAGGTCTGGCTCATTTATCATATTGCTCAAGTTCTCTGTTTCTTTGTTGATCTTCTTTTTAGTTATTCTATCTAATGATGTAGGTGGTGGGTGAAGTATCCAACTATTATCATAGAAATGTCTGTTTCTTCATTCAGTTATGCCAGAGTTTGCCTCATGTATTTTGAGACACCCTGGTTAGGTGCATAGTTATTTACTACTGCTATTTCTTTTATTAATATATAATGGTCTTCTGTATCTCTTATTGTTTTTTTGCATTTACAGTCATTATCTGATCTTAGTATAGTACTCTGCTCTTTTTTGGTTGCTGTTTTTATGGAGTATACTTTTCCAACCTTTTACTCTCTGCCAATTTGTATCTCTGCATCTAAGGTGAGTCTCTTGTAGCAGCATATGGATAGTTCATGTTTTTTTTATCCATTCTGTCAACCTATTTCTTTTGATTGGGGAGTTTAATCATTGCAAATTCAATGATATTATGATAAATGCATTTTTTACATTCACCATTTTATTCTTTGGTTTTCATATGTCATATCTTATTTTCATCTGATTTTTACTCTTTTGATTATCTTTTCTGCTATTCTTGCTTCTTACACCCTCCTCCAAGCCTCTCTCTCCTGTCTTTTTCTTTCAGGCTGTAAGGCTCTCTTTCATATTTCCTGCAAAGGTGGATTCTTGTAACAAGCTATCTTAGTTTCTGTTTGTTTATGAATATTTTAAAGCCAATTTTATATTTCAATGCCAATTTTGCTAGATAAAGAATTGTCAGCTGGAAAGTTTTCTCTTTTAATATCCTATTTGGAATATACCACTGTCTTCTACCTCCATGGTTTCTGATGAGAAATCCACACTAAATCTCAGTGGGCGCCCCTTGTATGCAATGGCTTGCTTCTTCCTTGCTGCTCTCAGAATTTTCTCTTTATCTTTGACATTTGACATTTGATATTCTGAGTAGCATGTGTCTTGGAGTAGATCTATTAGGATTTATTCTGATTGGGATATGTTGCACTTCTTGGACATGTAAGTTCATTTCTTTCATGAAAGTAGGGAAATTTTCAGCCATTATTTCCTCAAATTCTCTTTCTGCCCCCTTTCCCTTCTCTTATTCTGGAACTCCCATGACACATATGTTGTTGCTTTTGTATTAATCAATTCCCTGTGCCCCTGATCAATTTTTTCCATTCTTTTCTCTTTCTGTTCTTCTCTTTCTTCAATTTCAGCTGTTCTGTCTTCTGTATCACTTATTTTTTCTTCTATCAAATCTGCTGTTGTATGACTAATGTGTTTTTGATCTCACCTATCATGTCTTTCATTCCCAATAGCTCCACTATTTTTCTATACATGTTTTCAAATTCTTTTGGCTCACTCAATTTCTTCTTGATTTCTTTTATCTCTTTAGCCATATTGCCTTTCAACTCATTAATTTGATTTTGGAAATTAGTATGAATCTTATTGATTAGTTGTCTCAAATCCTGTGTCTCTTCTGGAGCTTTGAAATATTCCTTTGTTTTGGGCCATTTCTTCCATTTTCTTAATATGGCATGTAATTTTTGGCTGATGACTTGGTATCTGATTATGGTGGTGAATTTACTCAGATGCTCAATTTTTCTTTCATAGGGATTTAAGTGGTGGGAAGCTATGTGTTACTGATGTTCTTTGATTCTTTGTTCAACCTGTTCTGGGTCTTAGGGTTATCCTTGTTAGTTACTCAAATTTTGGCCCTGGACTCAGTAAAGGCTTGTAGACCCACTTCCAAGGGCAATCAGGAGGGAGGCTGTAAAGGCCGTAAAAAGCCTCTCTTACTAATTTACTATTAATTTCTTTACATTCATTTCCTTTGTTGGACAGCAGATGGTGGTCTTCCACAGCCCTCTCAGTTTAAAGCCTGGCTGTAGTTTGTTTGCTGCAACTCAGAATGGATCAATATGCTAAAGGATCCTGCCTGGAGACTAAAAGCTTCATAATTTAAACTTTTTCAGAGGTTGTTTTCTAACCTTTGCTGGCAGCCCCTTTTTTTTGGGGGGGGTAGGAAATAATTCCACTACCCTCTGTGTCCTCAACAACCAGTCCTGGTCATTAGGGAGGGTGATTAAGATCTCTTTAGTCCCATGCTGGCTTCCAAGGCAAACAGTGGAGTGGCCCCACCAGGACTGGAAGGGCTGGTGGGACACAGCAGACCAAATACATGTGTTCAAAGATGATTCAGCCTTAGGCTGTGTTCCCCTCTCTCCCATCTCCTAGGGAGGTGGATCCCTGCAGACCCCTTTGTCTGCAGTTGACATCCCAAGGCCTGAAAATTCAAAATTGTCTGTAGGGTTGGGGAGGGCACTGCCAGCTTCAGCTGCAGTTTTAACTCACAGTTTTGTTACCAAGATTCTTTTCCTTTACCCCTCTCTCTTCTGGGTGGTGTCCAGCATTTCCTTGCTGTCCTAAACTTAGAACATATTTTTTCCAGGCCATTTTTGCCTGTCCTTTACCTATTTTTCTGGGAGAGGAGAGAGTCCCATGTTTTTCTAGTCTGCTGTCTTCGCAAAAGTCACTGGTGTTACTAACTCCTTGAGATGACTACTTAGTTCATTTATAGTCTCTCTTATCTCATTTATTTCTCTCTTGATATTATAATGAAAAGTTATTTCAGGGACAATAATATTAACATGTATTTTCCTCATTTTTTCTTTTATGCATAGTTTGTGTATGAATACTGTGTCTTTTATCTTCACAATATAAAATTTAATATAAGAAATAATGATATTCTTCAATTCTTTTCTGTCCTTCATAATTTTTGAGATATTATATATGAAAATGTTCAGGCTCAAAAATTAAAGGCCCATACACACCATAACACAGCTTCTGTTCAGTGAAAATAGAATATAAAAAGAGTCCATCTGTTTTGAAGAACAGGCTCTGTCCAAAATATTATGGTTCTTTTTTTCCTCCTTCTTAAAAGTATCTGTTTTCAGAACACATCCAGAGACTATTATGTAGTCTAACTAAAATTGAATGTTGATTTGCAAAATGTCCTTGAACTCTAAATATGACTGAAATTCCAAAAATAGGACTTCCAGAGTTTCAAATCAATTTGATGAGTATTACATTCCATCATGCTCCCTGTTTTAAAACCTTCAGGGCACTCTTCTTACAGAGGTTTTCAAAAAAGAATCTGGTATTCTCATACAATTCTGTTTAATGTAGCATGAGCTCACAAATCTGTGAAGGTCCATGTATATGTATCACAAATATTCACTAAATTCACTTGATTCAGAAATGTCAGTATATCATTCCTAATTTCAAATGGAAATCATATGATGTTTTATATCTATCCTGAAATAGATGAAAATACAAGAATAGAAAGGGCTCATCATAGTCTCATCAGCAGGAATGATTAAAAAGGCCCGGGAAACTAATATCCCATAATTCAAGTCTCTGCTCCTATTTACAGGTGCTCTTTAAATTCCTCATTTTCTGTGACAGAAGACTGTGCCAGTGATGGGAAAGGATCCATCCATAAATGATTTCAGGAGAGGTTCCTGGCATGTCAACAATCATCAAATAATACTCTGTGTGTCTGTGTGTATGTGTTAATATGTGTGCTGAAGGGGTCTCTGTTTTCCATATATATATAGCCCAACTTTAATCTCCGAGTTATCTCTCAGGGGTTTCTGTCAATCTTACAGGGAACAAATTATCTAACAAATATATTATTTTCTTGTTCAAAATTGATCTACCACTATTGCAAATTATTTGGAGTTCAATTAATTATCCATATACAAGCCTAGATTCATGGGGCAAGAAAAAACATGGAAGAATTCATCTAGCTGACTGGAAACAGAAGCCAGATGTGTCGAATCTCTTGTTTGTTGTGTTTTTTGTGTGTGTGTCAGTAAAGGTTTTATTTTTATATCTTTTCATCTTTGAATTTTTTTATTTACTTTTAGCAATTAGAGTATTTAAAGGATTCCAGAAAATTCATGTAAAAATACAGCATTCCCATACACTCCCTCCGACATACATATTGGTAACACTTTACATTCCTGGGGTACCTTTGCTAAAATTCATGAAACTATACTATAATTTTACTCTTAATAAGAGCCCATCATATACATTTGGGTATATTTTTTCCAATATACCATCCAATGATTAATACCTTGCATTAATATGATCCATTTGTTATAATTCATGAAAGAATATTTTTAATTGTACTATTACCTATAGTCCACTCTTTTCAATAGGGTTCACTGCGTTGTACAGTCCTAAAAATTTATCTTTTAATTTTTATCCTTGTAACATATATATGAACTAAAACTTCCCTTGTTAAGCACATTCAAATATATAATTTAGTGCTGTTAATTTCATTCATAATATTGTGCCACCATCACCACCATATGTTTGCAAAACCTTATAATCAACCAAAGTAGGAATCCTGTTCAAATTAAGAATTAAATTAAATGAAATTCAGGATTAAATAAAAGAAAAAAATAATTATTTCTTCTTTGGAACTTGTTCTACATTTTTCTAGACTTTTAGAATAGCCCACATTTAACTGTTCATATTTTCTCATCTCTTCTTCATCTGACTCATGCCTTGGAGACGTGGTGCAATTTTTAAGATTACACTTTGTGTGCAATTCTTTCAACATCAAGAGAGCTTCCTTTCTTCCATTTTTTTCCCCCTCAGGGAATCTTTTTTCTTCACATAATTAACTTAAAATTTAAAGAAATTTTGTAATAAAGAAAATTTACATCAAAATTATAGGGGATTCCCATATACCCCACCTCTCCCCACTCACATTTTCCCCTGTAAATATCATCCTACATTAGTGTGGTACATTTGTTACACAAAAATTGTTCAATGAAAACTAAAGCATTGCTACTAACCAAGGCCTATAGTCTACACTTTTTGCATTATAAAATTTTATACGTTTTGACAAAATGTTTAATGGCCTATATTTCATTGCAATTTCATGCCAAACAACTCCAATGCCTTAAAAGTGTCCTATGTTCCACCCATTCTTCCCTCCCACTTCTCATAGAACCTCTAGTAATAAGAGTCTTTATATCAATGCTGCAAGCTCTTTCCTTACTACAATAATAATGTCTATTTTGGTCCACGCCTACATTTCCTTCCTCAATCCTAAAGATTTGGTAATGATGATGTCCACTCTGCTTTAGAATGAGAAGGGGCTTAGTTCCCATGAGGCAGATGGAAGGAAATTTTACTTGCAGTTGTAAATACTCTTTTCTTTTTGGGATGGGGGTTGTCTATCATTATAATTTTGTTGGTTGTCTTGGGCAAGTCTGATGAACTGGAGTGTAGGTGTTAACCACAAATCTGCTGAGATTCAGGGCTCAACTGGGATATGAAGAGATCAAAGATTTAAGTCTCTGGGACATATATTTAATGTGTATAGTGCTAATCATAGGTTCTAATAAAGGGTAGAAGAATCATGTGTAGGGAAATTATAAATGAGTCTTAACTCTGTTACATTATGGAAATAGGTTATTGTATACTCTGAGAAAAGGCTCCCAGTTTGCTGATTTTAAGGGATTGTGTGACTTGCTTATAGTGTCTGGATGTTTCTAGAGTCCTTGAGAGTACCCTTATTTGAGGCTTTGTTTACTGTTGCAGTTAGTAAGATCTGCCTGAGGCTTAAATAAGTGTAACCTCTAGAATGACATCCCAAATCACTTTGAAATCTCTCAGTTGCAAAAATTCTTATGTATTTAATGTTTCCTCTTTTTTATCAAGGTCTTTTTCCAAATGTATTGCTGCTTGGAATTTGGTATTGATTCCTTGGTGGCAAGGAGGCTCATCCCCAAGAATTATGTTCAATGCTGGGGGGAAGGTAATGCATTTATTTGCTGAGTTTGGCTTAGAGAGAGGCCACATTTGAGTAACAAGAAGGATTTCAGGCGGTAACTCTTAGGCAATAGATATTTTTAGGTTAAGTTTCAATTTTTACCAGAACAAGGTTCTTAAGTACAAGCATTAATATTGAAAGCTTGGCATATTGGTCTGTTGTTTTTTATTAGCACTGCTTATGTACTCTAGAGATTCTTGCCTCTTTATTTGAAAATGTAGCAGGACTCCCCAGGATGGGAATTTAATATTTTTTGGTCACTGTGTGGGTCTTCACCCACTGAGCTAACATGTATGACCACATGAACATATTCATATTCCACTGAGGCATGCCCCAGGTGCACTCTTCCCCTTCTATGCCCCCAACACCCTGCACCAGTGACCCTATCCTGCCATAGCTGCCGAAAGAATACTCCTATAATTGTATTCTCAACCACAGTCTTCAACCTCCCCAGAGTTCATCGGTTCCTTCCTCCAGGCTTCCCCTCAGCTCCATGGATAGCTTTGCCCACACCCTAACTCTGCTCACACTCATACTCCAGCACTGTTGACACTGCTCACATCACTGTACTACCATCAATCCTGCCCACTGCTAAATCTCTCCCTTCCACCTTATCATAGATTCATCCCAGAATATCCTCTCACCACTTGCTACTCCTTTTCTATCTCCTGGTAACAACTTCCAGATTCTATCTCTGTGATTCTGCTCAATAACCTTAGTTCATATCAGCAAAATCATACAATATTTGTCCTTTAGTGACTAGCTTATTTCACTCAACATAAGGTCTACAAGATTCACCCATGTTGTTACATATGTCAATAGTTCATTCCTTCTTACAGCTGAGTAATATTCCACTCTCTTGTTTGTCATGTTAACAGTCATCTACTTTCTCACGCTGGCAGGCAACCTACTCAATTTTGTGACCATCACCACCAGCTCCAGCTTGGGCTTTCCCTTGTACATTTTCTATCTTTCCTGTCCTTTCTGATGACTCCTTCCCTTCTGCCAAGTCCCCCAATATGATACTTGACTTACCCTTGGAAAAGAAAACAATCTCAGAGGGTGCATGATTCATGTCTTTAGGAGAGTTGAGGTCATCCTGCTCATGGTGATTTTCTATGATTGCTATGTGGTCATCTGCAGGCTCATGATCACAATGAACCAAGGGCTGTGTGGCATCCTGGTGGTTGGATCCTGGGCTGGGTAATTGTTTCATGACCTGATTCAGATCCTTTTTGTCACCTTATTTTCCTTCTGTGTCCCCAATGTCATTGAATATTTCTTCTGTGATCTTGTCACTCTGCTGAATCCCTCCTTCAATGGCATTCAAGTCTTTGCTTGTTTTTTTTTTGGCAACAGTGGTCTGTTATGTATACTGTTTGTCTATTCTACCACCTCCTATGTCCTCATCTTTTGTCTCCTCAGAACTCACAGTTCTGAAGAATGTCAGAGGCCTTTCTTCTGTGGCTACCATGTTTCTGTCATCTTCTTAATCTTTGTGCCTGTATATTTGTATATCTTTTATCTATAGTAACCTTCCCTATTGATAAAACTGTGGCTTCATTTTACTATACGAACACCCTTTTTAATCATTTTAATCTACACAGTCAGAAATGTAGTATTGAAAAATGAACGGACATGAAAAATTTCCTCATTTATCATAAAGTGATCATTGATAACATTAACATGATTGGATATGAAGAAAATCTGTTCATAAAATTAGAAGTGTAGTTAATGAAAAAGATAAAGTCTTAAGTAGAATATGTGGATTTTCAAATTTTATCTCCTTCCTATATGGAATCTGTAATATTTCCTTTTTCATGAAATATGAATATTTTATTAAATGATGTCTAAAATCTCTTCCATTTAAAAATTCTTGCATTTTTAAACTATTGCTCAAAGGGACATTGCAAATTGAAATAAAATTGTCACAATGTTTGGCAAATAATCCAAGCCTTTTGATACTTGTTGGAACAAAGCTCCATGTATATATTATATAACCAATATGCTAAGAATTTATAAATATATATTTAAAGTAAAATCATGATAGATAAATATTTTGCTAAAATTTCATAGTTTTAATCCCAACTTCTGAAGTCAGAATAGACTAATTATTATGAGTACCATAAAAATATGGGGTTGTATAAATAAAAGAAAGTCATTAAGGCAAGACTCAACCCAAAATTAATGCTGCTGTGTTTTACAACTAGAGGGAGCACCATTTCATTTTAATCTGGCTGAGACCAAGAATAAATTATTTTTTCTGACTAAAGCCAACAATGGATACTAAGTTCTTTCAGGTACAGCCATAGAGCAATCATCTTCATAATTCCCAAAGTAGAAGATAGTTGCACAGCACTTTTTCTGTGAAAAACAGCCTACAAACCACTGCAACTTCTAAAATATTTTTAATTGGATCAATTTTTGTCAATTACTAACAAAATCAGAAGGTACAGAAGAGAGTTGTTGATATCTGCATGAACAAGAATGTCTGCACTTCAAAATTTGCAAAGAAAAAAATTGCAAAGCAGTTGCAAAACAATGAAATTGGCAGTTATTTGAGATGTAGACACTTAAATGCAATTCTAAGTAAAAGAACCTAGATAGAGATCCAGATTAAGGCCAGGGCTGACGTCCTGCTGATCTTAGTCACTTCACTTCCATATTAGTAAGAAGTGAATTAATACAAATTGCTCCATAAAAATGACTAAATATTATTTTAAATATATTTTTGATACAGTTTAATATTCAGCAATTGTCCTGATTCTAAAATAGTACCCAATGGATAAATAATAATCCCAATAATCCCAAATCAATTCTAATTAGAGCTTCTCTCTGTTTCAGTGTAACACATGGCACCAACTGAAATATTTAAATTATAAAATTATACATCAGCTTTTTTCCCCTTGACCAAAGAT
>JAQZBX010091444.1:0-12389 GCA_029593785.1 Cabassous unicinctus
GGCAAAGGAAGTCTACAAATTTTATGGAATCAAATTTTGTTCATATTTGCTTTTATGGCTTATCGATTTCATGTCATGCTTATAAAGATTTTGTAAAACTTGTGGTTATGTAAACAGTTACTGAAGGAGTGGGCTAGTAACCTAACTGTAACCCCTAGTCAGAGAGATCCTGAGCCAAACAAAAGGATAAGAGATCCTGAGCCAACCAACAGAATAAGATATTTTTCAACCAATAGGAACCATTACCCCAATTAATAAACAGCCAATCAACACTTTCCCAAAACAGCCAAATCAACACCTCCCATAAAGAGCCAATCAACACCTCCCAGTTAGGATACCTTATTAACATAAAATGCTAACATAATCTCCAAACCCGAACCAATGCCTTCACATGGAAGAAGTGATTAATTAGTCAGAGCATCACAACATGGGGCTCCACCCCCAGGGTTGGCAACACAGTGAACCTATATCAAGCACAGCCCCAAAGCCCTGTGTGTGTTTCCATCTTTGCCCTGGCCAGGTGAGCACTGAGCTACAACACTGAGCCAAGCTGCAACAATGAGCCAAGCCATAGCACTGAGTTGTTCACCTATATTTTGCCCTGAGAGTGCTTCCACCAATGACTCGGGCAGGTTTGAGCTGTAACACTGAGGGGGCTTCCACCAGTGCCTTGGCCAGGCTTGAGCTGTAGCACTGAGGGCATTTCCACCAATGCCCAGGCCAGGTTCAAGCCACAACACTGAGCTGAAATTAAATAAACATTTGACTGTATTGATGTCGTTTTTCTTCATTCTGAAGTCTGTCTGAACCGAAGAATAAAAGTGGGGATAACACTTTTCAAAATTATTTTGTCAATTTGGTATTTTGTGCAATTCCATGTGAATTTGAAGATCATCTTTTACATTTCTGAAAACTAACAGATAGACTATAAACTGGGAATATATTTTATCAGTAGATTACTTTGGATTATAGTGATATCTTAAGTATAATAAATCTTCTAAAACTTAAGCACATGATGTCATATAATAATTTCCATAAAGGAGAATAATAGTAGATAACAACATTTTTTATGCAGTCAGATAAAGACTCTGGAAAATTTAAGCTGGGATAGAAAGAATAAAAAGGGTAAAAAAAAAAATACTTGATGCTGAAAAGTGCAAAAAAATACTTGATGCTGATGGAAAGGTTACATAATAGATCCTAGTGGAAATATCTTGGTGTGGATGGAAGACTGAAATAAGAACCATCTGTTTGAAGTTTATTGATGAAATGAGAGATGGCTATAAGACAAGATAAGAGAGAAGGAAAGGGTCATAGTAGTTAACTACTAAATTTAACCAAGGAGAAATGGAGAGACACTGAAATGCTTGTAGCAGGAGAAACATGTGATGCAATTCATTATTCAGAAAGATTATTTGAGCTGCTGTGAGATGAATTGATTGGAAAAGGAGAAAGAGTCGATTTAGAGAAACTCAGAATGAACCTGTAGATGTTCGGGGTGGCAATGTACATGTCTTAGGCTATGGAAGGAAATGTAATAATTTGTAATGAGTCTATAATAGATTGGATGTCTGAGGTTGAGGTCCTGAGATGAAGCCCAGGGCTGACTCAAGCAAGTACTGGCTTAAATAGCAGGGGTAATGATGCCAATTTGGTAAAGGCTTGAGACCTATGCAAAGGAAAAGAGGTGCTAAGCTGAGGCCAGGTTTGTACTCAAAACAGCTTCGTACTGGCAGAACGAAAGACATATAGACCAGTGGAATATAATTGAAACTTCAGAAATAAAAATACATGCATCTGCAGCCAATTGATTTAGACAAATATTCCAAGGCCATCTAATTGGGGATTTTTTCAACAAATTGGGATATGAAACCTCTATGTTCATCTGCAAAAGTTACTGGAAGTTTGATTGAGATCCTGTTGAATATAGAAATAGCTTTGGGTAAAATTGACATCTTAATAATAGTCTTGAAATCCAAAAACATGGAATATCCTTCCAAATTCTTCAGTATTTAATTTCTTTCAGGAATGTTTTGTTGTTTTCTGTGTACAGATCCTTTACATTGTTTTTAAATTTCATTATGGATATTTTATTCTTTTAGCTACTGTTGTAAATGTAATGTTTTACTTTATTTTTTATTTTATTTTAAAAGAAGCTTTAGGTTACATAAATGTTATATCAAAAATATAAAGAAAAAGAAAAAGGAAAAACAAACAAAAAAGAAAAATATAAGGAGATTCCCATGTTCTCCATCGTTCCCACTCCCCCACTTTTCCCCATTAACATCTTTCATTTCTCTGGCACATTTGTTACAATTGATGAAGATATATTGAAGCATTGGTACTAACCATGCTGTATAGTTTACCTTAAAGTTTGCACTTTGCATCCCATGATTTTATAAGTTTTGACAGAATGTATAATGGCCCACATCCATCATTGCAATGTCATGCAGTGCAATCCCAATTTCCCAAAAATGTCCCATGTTACATGAATTCTTCCCTCTCCCTCCCCTCAGAGCCTCTGGTGACCACTGCTTTTATATCAATGTTACGAGTACTTCCATCACTAGACTAATAATAACTCTATTAATACTTTTGTCCATAGTTAAATTCACCCCCTTATGATTGTTCATTCCTCCATCTTGAGGATTTGGGAAAGTGATGTCCACTCTGTTTCTGACAGAACGGGGTCTTAGATCCCATGGGACAGGTAGATGGAACTATCTTGCTTGCATTAGTAGATACTCTCTGTTTTTTGGGATGGGCATTGTCCATCATCCGTTGTAACTCTGTTGAGATTCATGGCTCAACCAGCATATGAACAGGACAAAGATTTAAGTCTTTGGCCCATATATTTAATGAATATAGTGCTAAATATAGGTTCAAATAAAAGGGGCAGAAGAGCCATGTGCAAGGATACTATAAATGGGCCTAACTCTTTTTTTACCTAGGGGATCATATATTCCACGGTAAAGCCCACAGAGAGGGTGCTGAATTCCTGATATTGTCTGCCCCGCCAACAGTGTCTAGATGTCTCTAGAGCCCTCAGGAGCCTCATGGCTTGAGGCATTGTTTGCTGTGGCATTCAATGAGATCTTCCTGAGATGTGCATAAGTGCAACCTCTGGAATGACTTCCGGACTCACTTTGAAATCTCCTAGATATAAAAACTCATTTGTATTTAATATGTCCCACTTTTGGACAAGATCTTTTTCCTAATTCATCACTAGTTGGTGGTTGGTAATAATCCCTCAGTACCAAGGATGCTCATCGCCAGAGACATGTCCTATGCTGAGGGGAATATAATGTCTTTATATGCTGAGTTTGGCTTAGAGAGAGGTAGCATTTGAACAACAAGGAGGCTTTCAGAAGTTAACTCTTAGGCAATAAATAATACTAGGCCAAATTTCAATGTCACAGGAACAAGATTCATTAAGTACAACCATCACTGTCAACGGCCTGGCAAATTTTCTGTCCTCTTTTGATAGGCACTTCCCATATACTCAGGGGATTCCTGCTGCTCTATTAGAGAGTATAGCAAGACTTCTCATGATGGGAATACAATATTCCTTCAGTTATTGTGTGGGGGTCCTCCTATAAAGAAAGTACCCCATGACAACTTGAACATATTCATATGCCATAGAGGCATGCCCCCAGAGCACCCCTCCCCACACATCCCCCCATCACTGACACCCTGCAAGATTGATCCTCCCCTGCAACCATGGTGACCCTTCTGCAATTCAAATCCTCCCGAAAAACAATGCCAAAATATCAATAAATAAAAATAATAAGAAAATAACATAATAATAAATAAAGGGAACATCTACTGTTTTCCTTAACTTTAGTTATTTCATTATTAGTGTATAAATACTAATTTTTGTGTGTTGATATTGTACCACACCACTTTGCTGAATTCATTTATTAGATTTAGTGGCTTTATTGAAGATTTTTCAGGATTTCCTCTATGTAGGATGACTTTACTGCAAATAGGGAAATTTATACTTCTGCCTTTTTGAATTGGATTGTGATGTAAATGTATAGGCACTGACATGTTTTAACAGGAAAATCATGCTATCCAATGTACTTTTCAGAATGATTATTCTGTATGAAGAATGGATTGGAAAAGGAACAAGAGTAGATTTAGTGAAACACAGAAAGACATTTTTGGAGGTTTTTGGGGAGGATGATGATGTCTTAGGCTCTGTAAAGAATTTATTATTACATGAATTGATAATACCTTGGATCTCTGAGGGCTGAGGCACTGGGATGGAACTCAGGGTTGACACAAGCATGACTCTACAAGTACTGGCTTAAATAGCAGGGTTAATGATGGCATTTTGATTAAGACTCGGGACCCATGGAAAGGAAAAGAGGTGCTAGGCTGGGAACAGGTTTAAAGTTTTTAATGCCAGCCTAGGAGGCTTGTATGTCATCTTGAAGTCATTAGGAACTTGATCAAGATCCCATGTAAGGTATAAAGCAGAATGAGCTCAGGCCATATTGTGCACTGAAACTAAAGTAAGCTATCTTAAGTTGAGTTGAAGGGTTTTTCTCTCTCCTTCCAGGGCTCACTCCTATCTGATTCCACCAGTCCCCAGGAACCTGTACCCCAGAACTAGGACTTACATAAATATTCATGAATGGGTGTTAAATGTCTAAGCCCAGACACTTAAAACTCTAGCTCATACCAGATTCAGAAGTTCTTAAGACTTAGGTCTTCACCTCAAGTTCTGAGACCAATCACCTGTCAGATCAAATGCATTGCTCCACATTCATACAACTCTTTTCAGTCTCATATCAATGCATGGAGTCTTGGTCCCACATCCCAAATGAATCCAAACCCTCTTCCTTTAGCATGTCTAGAGCCAAGCAAAAATTTCTTCTTGGAAAAGTAAAATAATCAAAGTTGCAGCCACCAAACATTAATATAAGAAAAATTCATTCAGATGGAAGGATTTTTTAGGTTCTTCATGAATTGTATAAAGAGACATTGCTCCTCAAACGATCAGTGGGGTAGTGCCAGCTGGACCTGATTCCAGTTACCTTTTGAGAGCTCCTTGCCAAATTTGGAACACTTAGACCACAAACAGCCCAATAATCTTCCACCTAATAATCATCTACATATACCTTAATCTCCATAATTTCAATTGCTGAAATGATTTCATCAGCAGCTCTGACCACAATAAAACTGCACAGCAGCATGAGTGACATATCATCTTCACTCCTACTTGGAAGGGTTTGAAAAAGCCCTTGTTATCTGTTTATGTTGTCTATGTGTTTCTGGTGTTACATGAGCTCTGCCATCCACAGCTTCACGTATCACTAAATGGCCAATTCAGAGGAGGAAATCTTGAATGTGGGAGGCCATAATTTAAGAGGTAGTACCAAGACATAGAACTCTCTGCCTTAGCAATTGATCATTTGTGTGTTTGCATGCATGATGGACAAATCTGTAAATTCCCTGCCAAGATACTTGCCATAAGCCCTTTATTTTTTATTCCAGGACTGTAGAAATCCAGAGGTGTTGCCTGTGTCATAGGTGTTTCCTGTGGTAGAGAGTAAATGGGGGTATTTTTCAGCTATTGTTCTCTGCCTTAGGCTGAGAAAAGACAAGAGTTTCCCCACGTAACTTCATGTTCCCATCAAAGCACAAATATTGGAGGAAACCATCTGTGGGTTAGAAATGGATCAGTAGAACTTGCTGGTCTATGATTTTAGCATGCTTTACAAGGGCTGAGGAGCAGATAAAGGTGTCTCATATTAGGAATTCAAAATGAAACTTTATTTCTGCATTGCTCTTAAGTTACTGTTTTGAAATATTTGAATTTAGCATGACTGTTCCTTCCCCAGGCAGGGACACATTGGCTTATGGGTGTTTCTGGTCACATGAATGGTTTGGAGACCTACATCTACCATTCAGGGCAAATTGCGTGGCTACCATGGGCCTAAGTGCATGATGCTGTCACTATGTTGGACATTTGAGAGAACAATGCCAGGATGTTCTTGGCTAAACACTACCTGGCATGACCCATTCTTGACAAAGCATTCTTCTGATGCAATAAGTGCCACTTCATTGATTGGGTCAGATTAATTGGCAAGAGTTAGAACTAAATGAGCCTGGGGAGGAGGTCGTCTCTGGGACCTTGCTCTCCATGGACTTGGATGAAATCATTGCACCTAGGGGTGAGAAGATTGAGCCTCAAAAATATTTTTCAACTCTTGTTTTTCACCTGGGCACAGGGCCTCAAATGCAGAGCCCCAGGGCAAGAAGTATTCCAGATGCCCTAATTGTCTGACTAGGTGGAAAGGCATAACAAAAATAAGTCATTAGAGTCATTAGAATTGCCTCTATGTTTCACAATAATATCATATACACATATACGTATTTATATAACTATAAGTTTGAGGCTACAGGTTCCATTTCAACTCTGCCTTACCGATGCCTTACACATATGTAAGGCTTTCGCTTAAATTCATGGGGATACTTCTGAGATGCTCCAACTGATTTTTACTTTCCTGCTCCTGCAGCTTTCCTTTTCTGCGTGTCGTTTAGCTGATCCCACCTGCTTCCTCAGAATGAAATCCAGTGTATTTAAGGATGGGGATCTGATTATTGATGGTTTCTTCCCCCTTTATACATTTCTAACAAACAATGGGTTCTTCGTCAATCCTATGAAGGAAGCCTATTTCCAGAAGTAAGTGCCTTTTCATGTATTTTCTGCCTGATTATTATGATGAATGTTGCCGGGGCAAATTGTTTATAGCTAGTTCACTATACTCTGCATCATTTGTCTTCCCTTTCCCACCTGCTCCCCCTACATCCCTGAATGTCCATAATTTATTTTGCCTCTTTCCACTGGATTTATTTTTTTCTTTTAAAGGGGAAGGAGAGTATTCTCATTTGTCTTGTAGCTCCCATGGCTTTCTATTTTCTTCTGCTGGAATCTGAGACCGTCACAACCACCAAACTCCACTGTCCTTGCCTCTCCTCCTGCCTCGGCTGCCACAAGTAGTGGAAGAAGAGAAATTCCTTAGAAACACAATCCACTGGCATTAGGGCTGTGCCAAGAGGTTACAGAAAAATGTCTCTTCCCCAAATCAAGGGTCTGCTGATGCCTCTTTTCTTATGTGTATAATCTCTAATATTCCTACAAAGATGCCACTGGTATCTGGGTCCCCCTTGCACGAGCAGACTTCTTACTGTAGACATCTGGCTACCCTTTGAAATATCTTTATATCATAGCCTGCCAGGGAACCTCAATTTATCCTTGAGCCCCCAGGCAGACTAGAATTAAGAGATGAATGATCTGTGAGAAATTTTCAACTCCAGTTTGATTCTGGTTCACTTGGACATTTAAACAACCTCTGGTTTTAGATTTCTGCTAATGCCAGTTCTATATCTGATGGTCTAATTAATAAATCAATGAAGTAAAATTTCAGGAGATTCCAGCAGATATTTTCTGCTCTTGTGAGGATGGGGAATTTCACTGAAGAAAATGGTGGCTTACTGCTTTTTTGAAAAAAAAAGTGCCAGAACCTTTGAAGTGCCAGAAGCAAAGGTTTTACAAACAGATGTTCCCATTTGTGACTGGATATAGCAGGGTTAGGAATTTGGAGCCTCTTCCTATGACAGAAGGTGTTTGTACTTATTTTTTTATTCCTTTTCAATTCTAGATGTTTGTCTCCTTATCTCATTCATTCTTTGACATTCCTGTAATGTTTCCCTATTTATATCCTTTGCATAATTTTCCAAAATGCATTTGCCACATTGTTGTCAATATCTGTGATGCACACATGTCCTTTTGATGGCTTTCTCTCAGGCAGTGTTGGGGCTGCAGGAGTTGAGAGTGGTTGATTCAGGGACATTCTGGCCTGAATCTCCTGGGAAAGAAGGCAGGTTTAACTCATGTGTCCCAACTAGCTTTAAGCACTCTGTGAGGTGGAGGGAAAGAGCTTGTGTACTGACTTAGCAAGAGAGAGTAAATGCTTTTCTTCTCATCCTCTGCTGTCCACTCAGACCACCTCAGGGAAAGTGAACCTTGGAAGATCTGCTCTTTTGAGACAGGTAACCTGGAAACCTTTCTGAAACTTAATAGAACACAACTGCAATTATATAAGGCTTTCTAAACTGGCCGAATAATCCACTAGGCTCAGGATGCACTGTGTTAGGATCACAAGAAAATGTTTTAATGTCCATTAAAATCAGAAGGGAGTACTGAAATTTTGGTCAAAGAAAATGTTTTAATATATAATATTAACATGTTGGTCTTTATAAGGGCTCAATTATGAAAGATAATGTTTAATGTTTATTTATGGAAATAGAGGCTCAAGAGGACCCTGAATGTCATTATGACCTTCCTTATCATATTCTTTCCTTTTCGGTGAATAAAAACGGGTATATAGCAAGGATGAGATCACTCTGTCCACATTCCTCCTGGTTTATAAGGAAACCTGTTTTCTGGTTTTCTATGAATACATTTCTACAATGATTATTCTGATTTTTAAGTAGTTCTATTGATTTATAGTCACATTACATACAATCCATCCAACTGTACAGTAAATGGCTTTTAGTATAATCACAGGGTTGTGCATTCATCGCCTCAAAAAAATTCAGAACAATTACTTGACTTCAAAGAGAAAAACACCACACCCTTTAGCCCTCACCCCTCAATCCCTGAATCATTCCGCAGCCCTAAATAACAACTAATCTAAATCCACCTTTATAAATTGATTTATAATTATATTTTATATAAATGGAATCATAAAATACATTGTGTAGCACATTGTGTCTGGTTTCTTTCACTTAGCATAATGTTGTGGGTTTTTTTGCCTGATATCAGCATCTTGTAACATTCACAAACATTTGTTCAGTTACAAAGAAAAACAGTCTTATATATGCAATTTTGCACATATTCATGTTTCTCTATGGTATACAGTCCATGTCATTGCTTTTAGCTTTCCTTCTTGTACTATACATAACTTTAGACTTTCCCTTTCAACCACTGTCAGACCCACTTAATAGCACTGCTAGTTACAAACAGTATAATGTGCTTTTACCTTTTCTATTCATTTCCAAAGATTAACAATCTCTTTTTACTAATTCTGCACAGATTAACTCTCAGCTTTCCATTCTCTGCTGACCTATATGCTAGCTATTAACTCCATGAATTTACACAATAAATTTAGTTCATAATAGTGAACAAAGTACAATATTTGTTTTTTTCTGTCTGGCTTGCTTCACTCAACATAATTTCCGCCAGGATCACCCATGTTGTCACATGCTTCAACGACTTCATTTCTTCTTACAGGAGCAAAATATTCCATCTTGTCTATATTCCACATTTTATTCTTTCATTGGTTGATGGACACCTCTGTTGTAGCCATCTTTTGGCAATTGTGAATAATGCTGCAATGAACATCAGTGTGCAGATTTCTGTTTGTGTCACTGCTCTCAGGTCTTCTGGGAATATACCTAGTAGGGGTTTTGCTGGGTCATGTGGTAAATCTATATTCAACTTCTTTAGGAACTGCCAAACAGTCCTCCGCAGTGGCTGTACCATTCCACATTCCCACCAACAGTGAATAAGTGTTCCTATCTCTTCACATCCTCTCCAACACTTTTAGTTTACTGTCTTTTTAATAGTGGCCAGTTTAATAGGTGTGAAATGATATCTCACCGTAATTTTGATTTGCATTTCCCTAATCACTAGTGATGTTGAAAATTTTTTCATCTTTTTTTTTTTACCGTATGTATTTCTTCTTTGGACAAATGTCTATTCAAGTCTTTTGCCCATTTTTTAATTGGATTATTTGTCTTTATTTTTGAGTATTAGAATCTGTTTTTATATCTTGGAAATTAAACCTTATCAGATATATGATTTCAAATTTTTTCTCCCCTTGAGACAAAGTCCTTTGAGGTGCAAAAATAGTTAATTTTAAGGTGGTCCCATTATCTAATTTTTCTTTTGTTGCTCGTTTTTTGGGTGCAAGACCCAAAGAAAGCACTACCTACCAAACAGTCTTGAAGACATTTTACTACATTTTTTTCTAGCAATTTTATGGTTCTGGCTTTTATATTTAACTCTTTGGTACATTTTGAGTTGATTTTTGTATAGTAAGTGAGAAAAGGGTCATCTTTCATTCTTTTGATTAAGGATACCCAGTCTCTAAGCAGAATTTGGTAGACCATTTTGTCCCGGTAATGTGGACTTGGAAATTTTTTCATTAATCAGTTGGCTGTAGAGGTGAGGGTTTATTTCTGGACTCTCAGTTCTGTTCCAGTAATCAATGTGTTTATCTTTATGCCAATGTATCGAGCCAGTTTGATCACTGTATCTTTGTATTATATTTCAATGTTAGGCAGTGAATGTCCTCCCACATCACTCTTTTTTTTTTAGTATAGTTTTGGTTATTGGGGTGCACTTTGCCTTCCAAATAAATTTGGTAATTGCCTTTTCTGTTTCTGTAAAGTAAGCTGTTGGAATTTTGATTGGTATTGCATTGAATCTATAAATCAGTATGGGAAGCATTGACATCTTTCCTATATTTAGTCTTCCAATACATGAATATGAATGTCTTTCCAGTTAGTTAGATCTTCATTGATTTCTTAGAAGAAATTTGTAGTTTTCTGACTAAAAGTCTTGTATATATCTGGATAAATTGATTCCTAGGTATCTGAGTCTTTTTCTTGCTATTGTAAATGAGATTTTTTCCTGATTTCTTCTTCAGATTGTTCAATACTAGTGTACAGAAACATTACTGATTTTTGCGTGTTCATCTTGTATCCTGCCATTTTGCTGAACTCGTTTATTAGCTCAAGTAGCTTTGTCATAGATATTTCAGAATTTTCTAAATATAGGATTATATCCTCTGTGCAGAGTGAGATATTACTTCCTCTTTTCCTATTTGAATGCCTTTTTGTTTCTTATCTAGTTGCTCTAGTTAGAATTTCTAGCTCAATCTTGAATAGCACGGCACTGGGCATCCTTGCTTTCTCCCAATCTTAGTGAGAAAGCTTTCAACCTTTCCCCATTGCATATCATGTTGGCTGTGGGTTTTTCAGGTATACTTTTTATCATATTAAGGAATTTTCCTTCTATTCACAGTCTTTCTAACAAGATTATTTTCTTGTCCCCTCTCTCTTCTGGGTTTTCAAACCCTAAAACATTTTTTCCAGGCATTTCTGCCTCTCCTCTATCTATTTATCCGGGAGAGAAGTTAGTCTTTTGTCTTTCTAATTTGCCATCTTTGAGGAAGTCTTCTACAATCATAATTCTTCTTTTTTATAATATTCTTTTTTATTTTATTAAAGATACTTAGGTTACATGTTACATAAAAAAATACGTGGGCTAGGTGAGTGCATGTGGCTCAAGAGATTAAGCTCCTGCATATCACATGGGATGTCTCGGGTTCAGGTCCCGATGCCTCCTGGGGAGGATGAGCTGACACCTGCAACTGCCTCAAGTAGAGCTCAGTGTAGCACCTGCTGCCACAAGAGCTAGTGTGGTCACAGTGAAAGCTAGATGACTGCACCCCTCCACAATGAGAGCTAGAGGCTGCCCCCTGCAGCAACAAGCAGATGTCTAAAAGTGCAGATGCCACAAAGTCAGCAGACACCACAGCTCAGAGGGAGCAGATGTGGCTTAGGCCATTTGGGTGGGAAGTCCTAGGTTTGGTCCCCAGGTCCTCCTGGAGAAAGGCAAGCAAACAATGAGCAGATAGACAAGAGAACTATCTGGGGAAGGGGTGAGGGATATATTAAAAATAAATAATTAGGGAAACAGATGTGGCTCAAGTGACTAGACTTCTGCCTACCACATGGGAGGTCCCAGGTTTGGTTCCCAGAGAAGAGTAGCAGATATACAGAGCACAGAGCAAATGGAGACAGAGAGCAGACAATGACCACAAACAATGTGGGGGGAGGGATAAATAGAATAAATCTTTAAAATTAATTAATTAATTATAAATATATATAAATAAATAAGTGAAAAATAAGTTAAAAAATAACATGGGGGATTCTCATATGCCCCGCTCCCAACCCTCGCACATTTTCCCACATTAACAACATCGTTCACTAATGTGGAGCATTTATTACAATTTATGAACACAGAATATTATAGTCTTACGTCTAACGTAAATTTAATCCAACACTAATTTTTGTGTCTTTATTGGTTTCTAGTATTTTGTTACTGTAATTAAGAAAATAATGGGCATACAAAGATCAATCTTTGTACCCTACTCTGAGACAAGGAAATGAAATCTTTGTAGTAAAGTGGTTCAGTGCAAAGTTTAGTATATTTTAAAGGCTTTTCAAGCATATTGCCAAGGAAGCTCCCAGAGATGCAGTAATTGACAGTTTCACTAACGGTGAAGGAAAGGATCTATTTTCTT
>JAQZBX010091445.1:0-12388 GCA_029593785.1 Cabassous unicinctus
CCTAAAACTAAATCTGAACACATCCAGGGATTATATTATTGTTTTCTACAATATCAAATGTTAAAGCAGACATGCCCTGTGAGAAAGTTTCTATATAGACCAGAGGTTCTTATTACTACACAGCTGTTACTGAATCTCTTCATGTAACAGAGAACAAGGATGACTTCTACGGCAATATGACCTAGAAGTTGTTTCTGTAGCAGAGTTAATGAATAGGTCAGAGGATCATCTGAGATTTTATTACAAATGAGACAAATGATCATTCTTCAACATTCTTTAATTTTAATTACTTTATAAGAAATGTAGATGAATTCTTTCTTTTTTCGTTTGTGACATTGTCCATAAAATTATATTTGATTCAGATGGGAGTGTGCATCTAGAGTTCCTTAGTTTTTATTCTCGTTAACTTTCTCATCTGCACACAGAATCTAAGAAAAGCATTCCACCTGACAACACTCCTACACAAAGCATCCTTTCACCATCTGGCATGAATTCCAATATTTAGTGAAGGGCTCACATTCTGGCCAAGTCTCTCCCTTATGTGCTTTTCTAGGTTGCAGAAATTTCCTCATTCATAAATATTATGCTAACTATAATGTATTAAATTTTGCTTCTCTTGAAGCAGTTCAAAGCATAAAGAAATCTTATTTCAACATTATTTTTTAATGCCCAAACTAGTTATGTTGAAGTAGAATTTTAGTACTATTTAATTTTCATTTGTCAGAAACCTAGAATTAAGGCATTATAACTATACATGTTTAGAATTTGTATTTTGTTAATATTTTCTTTATATAAAATCCATTGTCTTTACCAGTATATTTTTCAATTTTAGTGACCATTTTAATATATAGTAATAAAAATATTGACTTGGTTTTATCCAGATGAATTTCTAGTGTTTTGCAGAATATTTTGTGAAATTGTTTTCTATAATATCTTTTCTAGTATACGTGGTTTCTTCTAATATTCTTAATTTCTAAAGTACAGAAATTATGTTAAGCAGATAATTTATTAACTATAAAAATATTGCTCAGTGTTTAACTCGATAAAGTTGACCGGGTTAATTCAGTTCATGTTACTGAATTAACCCAGACTTACATCAGTTGTTTTTTTAAATTTTGCTTTCTATTTGCTTAATCAGAATCACACATTAGCACTTGATCATTAACGTCTCCTTCCTATATTCCATCTCTTCAGGTTGCAACTTTCTACTCAGTCTATAGTAGTTCTCAAGTTTAATTATGCTAAATTTACCACACATCTTCTCCTTCAAAATGCACCATGATGATCAAATGAAGAGCTACGGCCACAGAAAGAGTTCAAGGATTTTCTTCTATGCCTTAGTACCTCAGGTATCTTTAGGAAGCATTTACATCACAATTTTAAAATGCAGACAATAGCACAATAAGTGGGATTGCTAATTCCTTGCCTATTTTTAAAAAAATGATATATGGTAATGTAGTAAAGTGGTCAGAATAGAACATGGCTGCTTCATAATATCAAGCCAAAAAATATCAGAAATTGCTTATTGTGAAAACTATACTGGAAATCTTTACATTTCCATTGAGGTTTTAATATTGATTTTTATTTACTTTGGTAGATTTCCATGAAATACCATGACAACTCTTTATATACTTTTTAGCTCTCATTTTAAATCTAGCTCAAGAAATATCTCAGTCTTGTTGCTTCCTCTATTTTAATATCAAGGGAATTTTGGTATCAATATTTCAGATATTTTGAGTCAAACTGTATTCACAGACAGGTCTTCAGGTACCATATTAAAAATAATATAAAGTTAACAACTGAAAAATCCAGCCTACCTTATGAGCAAAAGTGCATCATATGGGAAAAAATAATTAAGCATGCAAATGATCTTGAGGCATAACAGGTCTGTGTTAGAGAATTATTCATTGGTGATATCAAAGAAACTACTCAAATACTATATACAAACATACCTGAAAAATGAGAGAAGATTATCTTCCCTAACATGAATATATCTTTTCATGAAATCTCTTATTGGGTAGATATACTTTTAACAACTATTTTGCTTCTAGATTCTTTATAAACATATCTTTGTCTTTAGGATGGACACGCATGGGTCATAACTCTCATGAGTCCTGGTTAACTGTCAATCTCAACCTCAAGAAAGCCACCTTTCATCAACTTCTGCTTGGTTAGAATTCCTTGTCTATACCCTTGAGATAAATTAAATTTTTAGTGGTGTTTCTTTGAAATAAAGTTAGTAAATTATTTTTGTTACAATTAACAACATAGTTATTCACTAATATTTTCCAAAACAGGCAACTCAATGTATTTTCAATTTTATATCAGAATATAAATGTCCTTTTTTCTGTATAGCAAATACATAAAATCTTGTTAATAGTAACAAAATACATTTTATAACAATTGAGTACTAACATTAAGGCATTAAAGAAAATCATATGCAGATCAATTATAACTGAAAAAATAAAAATCAATTTTGAACAACGGCTGCTAAATATAAGAAAAGGAAACACATAAAATTGATTTTAAATTGAAAATATGTGAAAAATAAAAATAAAAAAGTGGTTGTGGCACAAAGTGGGACTCTTACTCACCAAATGTGTTTTGAACAGATCTTTGCACTTGGGATGTGACCAATAAAGTTAGGTATCTTTCAGAACATAAATTATTACCCCTCAGAAGACTTGCTTAAGGTAGGAGTCTGTAGTCAATTTTCTGAAAAATTTTTTAAATGACTGGCAATCTGGAGAGAAGCATTATGTGTTAGAGGCTTAGCAAATCTGTGGCAAGTCTTGGAAATGAAGGTTCAAAAATAAATATCTCTATGTACCTCTACAGTTTATCACCAGAGTTATGAAAGTCACACTGAAGTTTGGTGAGTAGTGATTAGAAGTCAAATCTATAGAAGCATAAGTTTCCATTTCCATTTTGACAGCCGCTTTAATTTCTGGATTAATAGAACCAAACTGGATTCCCATTTTGGTGTTTTAATTCAAACTGTTGCAATATTTTTGTGGTTGAAGAATATGACTAAAATATGGTCTCACACAAATATATGGTTACAGAATGAAAGGAATATATTCACAGCACTTTGAGAAAATTGGTATATTCTTCTGATTCTACCCCAAAAGTCAACAAATGGTGGTTTCTCAAAAGAAGGCTTGCAATTTTTAATCTGAAATCAAATTAACAATTTTCCATACTCCATTAGATTTCAATTCATTTTTCTATTAAGGCATTTTGAGTACATCTTTTGGCCATGCATGATTTCATAACCTCATGAAGTTTCAGCTAGAAAATACTGGTTCACAGAGTGATATCTATTCCAAACACCATGTTATTCATTATATATTACCAAAATAATTCACATTTATTAAAATTGAAGGAGATCAAAAGCAGTTTTATCATATATGCTACATTAGAGCTTTAATATTTAGATTGAGCTAACAAATGATATTTATTTTTAACTACATAATCTCTCTCCTGTAATTTGTTACACGTAGCTGTGCTTTGTTACTTATTAATGAAAAGTGTCTTTAGCCACAAAGCAGGTTCCTGTTTTTCACTCCCTGGCAAATTCTTGTATTCCACTCGCTAGCAATTTCCTGTTTCTCACTCCCTAACAAGCTCCTGTTTTTCTTCTCCCCCTTACCTGAAATTTAATAAAACATACGCAGGACGGAGAAGACCAAGGAAACATTAAGGAGCACAATCAAGGTGGGCAAAATCAGCAGCTATGAGCTCACCCTTCTCCTCTTCCTCGGATGCCCACTTCGCAGAAACCAGGTTGCAGGTAGACTCAGTCAGTGGCATCCCTGTCCTCACCTTTCTTTGTCTAATTTTAATAAAAACCCATGCCTCCTATGTTCGCGGAGGCAGGTTTGCGACTTGCTCTCGAGAACTCCCCTGGATTCTTAATAAACTTTTGACCTTTTGTGATCAAGTGTTAGTGTGGAATTCAATTCTCTGCACTAGGCAAGGACACAGAGAACCCGCGGGATTTCCCTTCAATATCAAAATCAATCTTTCAATTAAGGTAGTTCAGTTTGGGGAAATTTGCATGCTCATATGGGCGACACAAGTTTCTAAAGTCATTTGAAATTCAAATTTTATCATTAGTAGTTATTTTTGTTAGTTGTTTCTATTACTTTCCATTTCTAGAAAAGGCCAGCCAGGAAGCAATATCTATTTTGCTGTAGTCTTTCTTTTAGTAATAACCCATGTTTCATTAGTGGTATTTGTAATTTTTTCCATTCTCTTTTATTCTTGATAGATCAAGGAAGTAGTTAACTTGGTTGATCATTTCAAAGAAACTCTTTTGCTTTTGTCACTTTTTCCTTTCTCTCTTTTACATAATATTGATTTGGACTCTTATTATTTTTTAAAATTATTTTTTATACTTAATGGAGGTTCACTTTACTATTCTTTTCCTGGATTTATGAGAGGGAATTGTAGGCCAGTGCTTATAGACCATTCTCCTTTTTCAGAATAAACACTATATGATGTAAAATTCTCTCTAGGGGTTGCTTTGTTATTACTTAACCTCTTTTGATATATTTTATTTTACCATCATTCCATGAAATATATATATATATATATATATAATTTTCCTTCAGAATTATTTTTGACTTACAGGTTTTGTAAATATATATTATTGAATTTCCAAATATTTTTTGTTGATGTCTAATTTAATTCAAATCATGGAAGCTTGTTTAATGGCTCAGTATTGTTCTATCTTGGTATATTTTCAAGGGAAATGTTAATGAAAACCATAATGATATGCTAATACACAACTCCAATTATTAAATTTTGAAATTAATAATCACACCAACACCAAGTGGTTGTGATGATATTGCCCAACATAACATCTCGTGCATTTTGGTGGAATTCAAGATTAACAAAATTGGGCAGTTTTTATTTTTTTTTTATTTTTATGAAACTAAGGTAAACACATAAATCAAGTCTTCAATATGTACTCAAGATTACTGGATGAATAGATCCAAAAGAGATTTGTACCAGAATGTTCATAGCAGCTTTGTTCATATTAAGTAAACTGTGAAAATGGTGCAGGTGTGCATCAAAAAAACTGAAAAATAATGTGTGGTTCATTTATGCAAAGAATAGTACAAAAATATTTTAAGTAATAGAAAACTGATCCACCCAACACCATGAATGTATTTCAAAATTATTTTGCCTTTTCAAAAAAACACATTGCATCAAAGGGTGACTATAGTATGAAGTAATTTATGTAAAATTTTATGGAGAAAAAAGTCACAAATTATATAATAATAAATAATGGACTAGTAGTTGCCCCTTTGTAACGGAAAATGTTTTTGAGCATTAACTAGAAGGGAGAGCAGGAACTCAAGGGTTTGGGTTATAGAGATATTTTTTGTAAAATTCAGATGAAACACAATAATTTAAGATGTACACATTTGGCTGTAACATTTGTCTAAAACAATAAGAAACTCTCAAATAATTAACTTCAATTAGTAATATGTATCCTGAAGTGTTTAGGAGTGAAAATTAATAATATTTTCAACTTATGAAATGCAAAGAAATTTTTAAAAATCCACCAAGAAAACAAAGACAGTTGAATAGATGGAAAGAAGAAGGGATTAATATATGTTTAAAAGTTACATAGTAAAATCATCATTGTACAATGTAACCCTTAGCCAATTTGATGTAATTATGAATTCCAAAAATATAATTGGATCATGCTTGTAAACAGATCTGTTAATCTGGGCATGATTAGGTTATGATTAGGGTGTTGAGCCCCACCCATTGGTGGGTGGGGAATCGAGTATAAAAGGCAAGGCAAAGAACAGGTTTTGAAGCAGATTTTGAGAAGCAGCTTTGATGTTGGAAAGAAGGCCCCAGGAGAAGAGAAGTGAGCCGTTCACCTGATCGCCTACAGCTGACCTTGTGGAGGAAACAGGAGCTAAGCCTGGAGAGAAATGCAGCCCCGGGAAGAGAAGGAACCCAAGAAGCCTGAACCCTGGGCAAATGTCAGCAGCTGTCTTGCTCCAACACGTGACAATCGACTTTGGTGAGTAAAGAAACTTATGCTTTATGGCCTGGTAACTGTGGACTTCTACCCCAAATAAATACCCTTTATAAAGACCAACCAATTTTTGGTATTTCATATTAGCACCCTTTGGCTGACTAATACATACAATGTAAACTAAAATGGTGGATTATAAATATTTACAGTAAATTTTTAAAAACTTTAATAAGTTTAAATTTTTAATTTGATATAAAGTATAAAATTTTCATAAGATCATTCCTATTGCTTTTCAAGGTGATGCACAAAAACATTCATAATATGTCACTTTAAATATCAAAAATAATAATCCTATATAACAACATATAGAAAATGAATTTTTTTTCAGAAAAATGTAAAATATATATATTTTATTATCTTAAGGAACAAAAGAAAAATAAATTAAAATTTAAAATTAATAACTATTTTTAAATGACAAAAATACCTTAAGTTCAAAAGGAATACATCCGGTAATATATCAATGAATGAAAGATTTTAAAGAACTTTTCTTCAAAAAACACATAATTACCTGTCAAATTTTCATTTGACAGTGTTCTAAAATGCTAAATAATCCAATTAGATAGTGAATGCATGAGATGGGAATACAGGAAAGATAAGAAAATAATGCTATTTTCTGAAGTCTAATGTGCATATTAAATATTCCAAAAAATAGATTTAAAATAAATTTATGCTCAAATTTCATATTTCTCTACTTTTAAAAATTTCATATGCAATAACCGTTTAATAAAATACATATTTCAGGTATATATATAAAATATGCATCAAATAAATAAACACAAAACTATATCTATGAATGACTGATTTTTATTGATTGATATCATGATCACATTCATTTCTGAAGTATAAAAGGTCTGTATTTTTCCCTCTATCAATATCTTTCTAATTTTGTACACACATAAAAATGTTCTGTAGATATTATTTAATATTTGGAATTTTATTATTATCCTTTAACTTCTTTTTTTAGGTTTCATTAAGTAAAATGGACATAGCATTAGGAGTTGTCAATATCAGTCCACTGGTATGGCAGCTCCTCAGGAAACTGAATATAGAATTGCCATATGATCCAGAAATCCCACTGCTAGGTATATACTCAGAAGAATTGAAAGCAGGGACATGAACCGACATACGTGCCAATGTTCATAGTGGCATTATTCCCTATTGCCAAAAGTTGGAAGCAGCCCAAGTTTCTATCAACAGATGAATGGTTAAGCAAATTGTGGTATATACATACAGTGGAATAATATTCAGCTGTAAGAAGAAATGCAGTATTAACACATGGGACAATATGGATGAATCTTGAAGACCTTATGCTGAGTGATGTAAGCCAGTCACTGAAATAAAAATATTGCATGACCTCACTAATAGGACCTACGCTTATTGAGAAGACTCAGAGCTAGAGTCTGAAAGATAGGTTATTAAGAGACAGAAAGGTAGTAGAGTGTGGGGAGCTGATGCTAAATATCAGCAAAATGTGTGATAAGGCAGAAGGGAGTCGTTTGACCATGGATGGGGTTGATGGTGGTATAGGGATGTGAATGGGGTCTATGGTGCTGGAATATAGGGTGAGCAAGGTGGGGGGTTGGGTGGGACTATCCATGGAACTGGGGGGAGGGCTTAATTTCTGTTTATCTGTGCATATTTTGAACTCACCCTCACTTTTTAATGTGAGCTTTGCTTGATACAGAATATTTGGTTGGCAGGTTTTTCCCCCAGTTTAACTATTTCTTACCATTACCTTCTCACTTCCATGGTTTTAGATGAAAAATAAGCGCTTAACCTTATCATGCTTATTTTATATGTGATGGATCTCTTTTTTCTTCTGCATTCAGCATTCTCTCTTGTCTTTTGCATTTCACAATCTGAAAATATGTGTCTCGATGTAAACCTCTTAGGATTTACACTGTTTAGAGTGTGCTGCACTTCCTGAACATGTACAACCATGCCACTCTTAAGAGTTGGGAAAATTTAGGCCAGTATTTCCTCTAACACTCTTTCCTCTTTTCTTTCCCTGGTCCCTTTGGCATGCCTATAATACATAGGTTTGTACATTTGTATTTTCATTCAATTCTCTGAATCCTTGCTGATTTTTCTCTCTATTTGGCTATCTGTTCTTTCTGTAAAATTTCAGATGTTCTATTTTTGACATCACTAATTATTCCTTTGCCAGTTCAGTTCTGCTTTATGTGCTTCCCCTATATTTTTAAATTTTTTTCATTTACCTTTCATCACCATCAGATCTGTTTCCTTTTTATTTATTTTTTCTCTTTCTTCTGTATGTTTCCTCAGTGTCTTCTTAACATTCTTTACCTCTTCCTTTGCTTCAATAAGTTAATTCATATTTTTTTGGATATCCTAGATTAGTTGTTCCACATTCTGTGTCTCTTCCTGCTTTTTAGTTTTTTCTTTAGATTGGATCATATCTTCCTTTCTTAGTGTGCCTTGCAATTTTTTGCTTGTGTCTAAGCATCTGTTGTCTTGCTGGATAGCTTCTCTTTCTAGTCTAGAGATTTATTTCATTTTTGTGTGTGGTAAGGGTCCACATTTACACTTGGTTCCAATTATTATGGATCCTTTTAGTTGCTAATTTTCCCCCAAAATATTACGACCATAAAAAGGAAAGAAAGGAGAAGTTCTGGGAAGATGGCTTTGGAGTAGGCAGGTGGGGCTAAACTCTCTCATAAAAACAATAAAGGACCAAAAGCTATCAGAGGGAACTGCTTTGCGGGTCAGAAGACCAAGACAGTGCTATACAACTCCCAGGAGGGCAAGGGACAGAAAAATGAAGAATCCAATAAAACAAATGTGAGTTTACAAAAGGCTGCAGTGGCCAGGAAGGATTCCCATACCCCACTCCCAAAATATTAAGCCTGGGTAAAACACCTGGCTCATTGCAGCAGACTAAAAGAGGAACAGATGTTTTCCACCCTGTAAGGTGTTACAAAGGAAAAAGAAAGGGGAGTTGAGGGATTCTCTTCCGTGAATTTGACCAGCAGAGCCCATTTTGAATCTTGGCTTTGGCCAGAGCAAAACACAGGAAAGCAGAAAGTGAAAGAAACACTTCAATGGAATGGTGTACCAATGAGTACAATCAGTTGCCTGGTATTGGAATTGCACAGAACAAAACCACTTTAAGGCTCTCTTTACCCAATCTCCTAGGGAAAAGTTTGTGTCCAATTAGTTAATCTCTGTCCATTTTTGGTAACTTAATCTGGTCAATGTTAAAGACTTACATTAAGTTGAAACAAATATCAAAGAAGAATTGTGAGAAAATAACATTTAGCAAGATAGAAAAGTTGGCCATCAGAGTAAATACACCAACATATGCACTTGCCTAGACATCAGGAAAAAATCACAAGCCATACTAGGAAACAGGAAGAGATGTCCCAGACAAGGGAACAAACCAAATATACTGAAGAGATACAGGATTTAAAACAATTAATTAATGATAATCACACAACTCTCTTAAATCAGTTGAAAGAATTGAAAGAAAATATGACTAAAGAGATAAAATACATTAAGAAGATACTGGGTGAGCATAAAGAACAATTTGAAAGCCTATAAAGTGAAGTAACAGAGCTTTTGGGAATGAAAAACATGACAGAAGAGATTAAAAATACATTAGAGGCACATAAGTGCTTTTGAACTGTTTGAAGACTGAATTAGAGATTTCAAGGACAGAACATCCAAACTGGAAAAGACAGAAGATCAGAAAGAGAAAAGCATGGGAAAAATGGAAGTGTCTCAGGGAACTGAATGACAACATGAAACTCACAAACATATACATTATCAGTGTCCCAGAAGTAAAAGAGAATGTAAAAGGGGCAGAAAGAATATTTTAGGAAATAATGAACAAAAATTTCTCAGCCCTTATGAAAGACATAAATATCAATATCCAAGAAGGACAATATACCCCAATCAGAATAAATATGAACAGACCTACCCTGAGATACATACAATTCAGGTTGACAAATATCAGAGATAATAAGAAGATCCTGAAAGCAGAAATTATCACATACAAGGGAACCTCAATAAGATTAAATATAGTCCTCTCATCAGAAAACCTATAGCAGACTGGCTCTGCTTCATTGTGCCAAAGGATGCTATACACCAGGTCAGTGAAACACTGGATTCTCCGTCCAAGGCCAAGAGTGCTGCAGCATGCTGGTTGTGTGAAGGACATACCAAGTGGAGCAATAATTATCAGAGTGATGAGAGTAGAACTTAACACAATTGACAATATGGCCTGCTCCCATGGGGAGATGACAGGTATGGTATTGCAAACCTGGAGCTTAGAGCTATTAATTTCCACCCAAAGAGAAATTTATGTATTTATGAGTTCTTACTGAACTATTTATGCAATTCACTACAATCTGAATAAAATGCCAGTAGACTTTTTTCATTTGATGCTTTACTAATTTCTACTACTTAGCTATTTGAAAAATGTGGAAATTCAAGGATCCACAATATATATAAAAATTTTGACTAAGATTAATATTGGAGAATTTCAAGATTTCAAGACCTCTATGGATCTACAGTAACTAAGATCATATAATATTGGTGGAAGATGGATAAACAGACCAATGGAATAGAATAGAGAGTGCCTACATAATCCAAAAGATATACAGTGCCCTTATTTACGATAAAACACCTAGGCAATCAAGAGGACAAATGAATGACCTTTTAAAATAAAATTTACTGGAAAAATATTATAATTCTAAAGGATAAACTTTACTCTAAATTCTCAAAATTACTAAACATCAATACAAGATTGACAATAACTATTATTTTTTATCTACTGAGGAAGTTAAGAAAAACAAAGCATCCAGTAAAAATATATATAGGAGAGTTTATTCCTGATTGGGCATAGGCAAGGATTTTGTAAATAGGTTTGCAAAGGCACTGAACATAAAATAACAACAAATGAAATTGGGCATAATTAAAATTATTTTTGTCTTTTCATTGAATTGCATCATAACAGAGATAAAAAGCAAGTAACTAATGGATTATAAGTTATATTAATATAACTGCCAGCAGATTTATATACAGTATATGAAAACCTCCTAATAAGATCCCATTAATAACATGGATAAAGGTTGGACGAATTATTATGCAAAAGAGGATACGGAATTGCTTGATAAGAATATTAATAATATTAAACATGATTACTTATTTGCTAAAGTGATAGGGAATGTGAAAATACATTTTGTCATGTATGTTAAGGAAACAGAATTAACATATATTCCTGGAAATTGTGTAAAAGGGTACATTCACTTTGGAAAATGACTTGCCAGTGTATATTATGAATAATCATACATGTAATTTTGATCTAGCAATTCCTCATCTACATACTCAAATAAATAATGTTTAAGTCTTCTGAAACATGTACAACAAACTTACAAGAAATTTATTTTTCTTAATAAACAAAATGTGGTAATAACCAAAACAGTCATTATTAGATGAATGGATAAATAAAAATGGGCTATTTATATGATGGAATATTCCCTAAAATGAAAATAAAAATTACTGATACAGTACATGAAACGACTTCATAGAATTTATGATGAGAAAATAAGCTCAGCTACAAAAGAAAACATACTGTAAAATTCTATTTTTATGAAGTTTGGTACTTCTTAAAGTACCAAAACATGGGAAAAATAAATATATATTCAGACAAACAGAAGGAGAGAAAATTCAATGCCTTCAGTCTGTGATTCAAGAAATGTTAGCAAGTTTTCACGCTGAAGGAATACATTCTTGTTTTAGTTTGCAAAAAGCTGTCAAGTCAATATACCAGAAATGGGTTTGCTTTTACAATGGGGGTTTATTAATTTAAAAACTTACAGTTTTTTAGACTGAGGAAAGTGTTCAACTCAAGGATGCATCAGGAGATACTTTCTCCCTGATTAACAGCTGGGGGTGATCTGACACATGGCAGGACACAGTGGCAGTGATGAAAGGCAAAATGTAAAAAAAAAAAAATTTTTTTCTTCAAATATTTTTCATGATTTTTAATATTCCAATTTTTAAAAATATTATATTTTTACTTTTTATTAATTTTTTCTTATGTATAAAACTATCATCACTATTTCATTTCTTATTAATTGTATGTGGTTATTTTATTGGCTTCATTTTTGAAGAAGTTTTAGATCACATAAGAGTTACAACTGTGGAAGGGAAGGACCACTGGTGTGGGGTGTCAGTGAGGGAGGTAGTTCACCTAAGTATACATTAAAAGCATAAAAATATGTTCAAATATTCATGGGGCATTGTCAGGGTAGGTGGAGATTCAAACAATAACCAAAAGAATATCAAATTCTCTCTAAG
>JAQZBX010091446.1:0-12385 GCA_029593785.1 Cabassous unicinctus
AAATAAATAAATAAGTTAATGAGTTGATTATCCCCCCCCCACATGCAATCTTTACTATTAAACATAATAGGTTCATTTTTAATTTCAATGTTTTCAAAAAAAGTGCAAGGCACCACATATTAAAATGTTATTGACCATTTCAAATAATGATGAAATTAATCATTTTTTAACAGAATTCTAACTCAAGTCTTTCAAAAACAACAGTACCAACTGTATCTTAAGGTAGATTCTTTTAAACCTGACTAATTAATAAACTCTAAACCTCAAGTTTCATAGTCCCTCTACTGGGAAACCTGCTACATTTTCATTTTTCTTCACATTTATATACCCAAAAAACATAAGGACAGACAAGAAAATGATCGGTCTTTTTAGGAAATAATTCCAGGACATGTTTTCTTTTCAATTAAATATATATGTATTTATTCAACTGCACCTCACTGTGTGATATCATTGATTATCTACGGATCTTTTTACTCATCTAATCAGAGAAGAACTCTATTTTACAAAGAGAACAAACAAAAGGTTTGACATTTTTCTTTCCTCATATTAAAAGGTTTTTGTGTCTTGCTATATGATCCAGCAATTCCTCTACTACAAATATATCCAGAAGAACTAAAAACTATGACACAAACAGACACCTGCACACCGATGTTCACTGCGGCATTATTCACAATTGCCAAAAGATGGAAAGAACCCAAGTGTCCATCAACCAAGGAATGGATAGACAAAATGTGGTATATACATATGATGGAACACTATGCTGCAGTAAGAAGAAATTAAACTGGGACACATATGATAACATGGATGAATCTTGAAGACATTATGCTAAGCAAAGTAAGCCAGACAGAAGGACAAATATTGCATGGTCTCATTAATATGAACTAAATTCGAAGAGTAAATGCGTGGACTTAAAACCTAGACTACAGGTTACTAGGAGATAAGAGGAGGGTTGAGAAGAACTACTGATGCTTAATGTATGTAGAAATTTTAATTAACTTGACTGTAAAAGTGTGGAAATGAATAGAGTTGATGGTAACACATTAATAGTGAGTAGCAGCTGGTATATAAATGGGAATGTGGCTGAAAAGGGTAGTGTGGGGAAGAAAATGTCAACTGAAAGAAAGCTAGAGAATAATCTAGGGAATGAATAACACAGTGAACCCAGAGATGGATAAGAATTGTGGTTGATGGTACAGATGCAAGAGTGTCCTTCTGTGAGCCAGAACAGATGTACATCACTATTGCAGGGTGGTGGGAATGTGGAGAAGCATGGGAAAGATACAATTGATGTGATCCATGGACTGTGTTTAACAGCAATACTATAATATGCTTGCATCAATGCCAAAGATGTACTATGTTGATAATGGTGGGGTATGGAATAAGTGTGCCAAGTGTACGCTACGGACCATGGTTAGTGGTAACAGTCTGATGATATTATCTCATAACCGGTAACAAATGTTCCAACATGGTGTGGTGTGTTGGTAAAGGGGTGTTGTATGAGAATTCTACACATGTGCATGATTGTTTTCTAAGTTCACAACCTCAGTAATAAAAATATGTTTTTAAAAAATAGAGTGGGTTGGGGGAAAAATATAAGATAGGGACTAGAGTTAGTAGTAATATTTTGACGATGCTCATGCATAGTTTGTAACAAATGTTTCACAACAATGCAAGGTATTGGTGGAGGGGTGATGTATGGGACCCCTGTATGATGTTATGCTTGTTTATTTTGTAAGTTCACAATCTTTACTATACACTTATTGTTTATGCATGTTCATGTATGAATGATATACTTCAATAAAAAATTTGAAAAAAAAAAAAAGGCTTTTGTGTCTAAATTCTTTTGTGTCTAAAGTCTCAGGAAGGCAACATAGACACTGTCATTAGGGCAACGAGTCTGTCTTTCTAGTGTTAGAATCAAATCAGAGAGTCTGGATATAAAGTGTTACATTTCAGGTAAGGAGACCCAGGATTCAGATTATCAGGATACCAAATCTCCTAGGTAAACTAAGGAGTCCCTCAAGAGGTGAGAGTCATAGGTCCCTGTAAAGAGTTAAATATTCCAAGATAAAATTTAAAATTTTACACACACACCATTTTTACCTAAAACAGAAGACTGAAATACTAAAGGTGCAGAAGGTAAAGACAAGTTTTCAACTAACAAATTCAAGTAAGAGGGAAAACAAAATTCAAAAAGCTTCAGTAAAAACTAAAAAGAAAATACTGCCAATGTTATCAAAGATGGAGGAACAACTAACAAGTGTCACTAGAGAGTCTAAGACATGTATTAGTGGAGGCTTTTCCCTAATCAAGAGAAAAGGTATTAATATATTGGGTGCCATGCTCACTTCAGCAGCACATATACTAAAATTGGAATGATACAGAGAAGATTAGCATGGCCCTTGCGCAAGGATGACACGTAAATACATTGGATGCCACCCAAAAATAAAGATATATGCCAAGTGACCCGGCAATACCACTACTGGGTATATACCCAGAAGAACTGACACAAACAGACATCTGCACACCAATGTTCACAGCAACATTATTCACCATTGCCAAAAGTTGGAAACAACCCAGGTGACCATCAACAGACGAATGAGTAAACAAACTGTGGTCTCTTCACACAATGGAATATTATGCAGCTGTAAGAAGAAATGAAGTCGTAAAGCATATGACAACATGGATGAACCTGGAGGACATTATGTTGAGCGAAGCAAGCTGGACACAAAAGGACAAATACTGTGTGAATGTGTTACTATGAACTAAATATATTGTGTAACATATTGTCTGATTCAAAAAAAATTTTATATGTGTCTAGTAAAAAAAATAAATCTCTATCCACTAATTAAAAATATTGGATTTAAAAAAAGAAGAAGAGCAAAAAAAAAAAAAAATAGTATATGCAAACTATGTTCCTGTACCACTCTGTCCTCCCACCTTTATGTAGGGGGGACATGTTTATAAATTTAAATTAAAAAAAAAAAAGATCAATTAATACTATGTTTAACATTTTTTTTTTAATCTCTAGGTCCCCAGAGACTTATACATTAATATTAAACAATCACTTAAACCCACTACAGAGCCACTAATAATTTTCTTCTGGAACTACCAAAGCACTGCTTAGGCTCTTGACAAAGATAAAAGAAGGAAAAAGAAAGTAGCATCGCTATAAAGAGAAAGAGCATAACTTAGGCAGTTCTCTGGTATCTTTAATTCTGATACCAGAAACCCCTCTGAAAAATCTTTAAAATAATAAACATTAAAAACATTTCAGTCATTCTCCAATCAATAGGTACACAACGGGCAAGAAGTTTGTTTCCCCAGGCACTGTAAGAAAATGTCAAAAGGCTCAACCCAGTGCTTAACTTTGTAGTGATCAGATTGGTAAATAATGTACAAATATATGCAATGGATAAGGTAAGATGACAACGTATAAAAGAACTTTTAATATGTAAACAAGGTCTTTTTCAAGATGGATAAAAATCTATGAATCTTTGCAATTACCGTATTATTTCTTTTATAGGAAATGTGACCACCTCAGTACATGAGAACAACATCCCTTTGAACTTGCTCAATCAGTTTATTTAAATTGTTACCTCAGGCTAACCTTGCCTGCAGTACAAGGAACAGTTCCCCTCAAAATGCCTCCTACTGTAACAGTGTTGTAAATTCAAGTTAGCACTACAGAAACAAACTTGTGGAATCCCATTTTCATGTATTTACTTGAGAAGGGACACTATAATATACAGTACATACTATTTATTGATGCACTAGTAGAAAAAGAGATACACAGCGAAAACAACCATACAAGATCCATGCACTTATGAAGGTTAGGTTTTATTGGGGAGAAACTGGAAAATTTCAGATAGTAGTAAGTACCATAAAGAAAATCTAGAGTAGTATGTTAGAGAAGGCTTCTCTCTTGCTAAGGAGCTGACATTTAAACCCGAGATTGGCATGAAACCAGCCAGGTCAAATACTGTGAGAAGAGCAATCTATGCGTAAAGAACAGCACATGCCAAGCCCCTAAGGCAGGGATGAGCTCGGAGAGTGCAAAAGGGCAGGACAGAAGCAGGGGAGAAAACGCTTGAGTTCAGCCCTCAGGGACTTTTAACTAGTTGGGAAAACAAAGCAGACAATGAAACAATAAGCACGTTAGTTTTCATTGTGGACTTGCAGTAAGGTTCAGAAAGGAGAGATCACAGAGGGCAGAGACAGTGGGGTAGAGATCTTAATGGAAACATATTTAGATTAGGGAAAGTGTGAAAAGTAGAACTAAGCCACAGTAGGTAACATCATAGACTAAACCTATTAGCTTCTCTGTGTTCCAGGTCTCAAATGCTTGAGGTTTAATGATGGACCCACCAGCTGAAACTGGTGCTCTTCATTTACCATAAGTCAGTCAGCAATGTTTATAGCAAAAGAGGAATAATAGAAATATACTAAAGATGATGAGGTCATCAATCTTCAGAAGCTGTATGTTGGCAATACATCATAAGGCCATATTCAAAGACTTCCTTTCTACAAAAAAATTTAAGGCACGATTTATCTGTGCACTCTACTACTTTGTGGAGGAGGGGGTGTAAGCCAACTGAAAAGCCACGGTGTATCTATATCTTGATTGGGGTTGTGGTTACACAAGTGTATATATTTGACAAAACTCAGTGAACTTAAAAAATTTTTAAAAAGCAACATAGGACTACACAACACAAACAGGGAACCTTAACGGAAATAACTGTATAGTTAATAGTACAATTATAAAAACGTACTTTCATCAATTTTAACAAATGTACTACACTAATAAAAGGTGTTGATAATGGGGGGAGGGGAGTGTATATGGGAACTCTTATTTTCTGCGTGATTTTTCTGTAAACCTACCACTTCTATAATAAAAAAAAATTAACTCAGTGAATTTAAGACCTGTACATACATAAATCTTATCTAAAAAAATTAAGTGTATATACCCAATAGTTTAAAAAATAATTTATCTTAGAAAGGAAAGGCACTCCCAATCAACTAAGATGGAGAAGAACAAACATTATAAAAACACAAACATCTTTGTATCAACAAACAATATAGGCATTTAATAAGTTCTTAGCCAAATTTAAGAAGGTAATACACTGAAATATTTTATATTGGAATAAACCACAAAATGTCTGCAATCTTTATTGTCAGAGCCCTAGAAAAGGGGAGAAGGGTATGTTTTATTTTGTAGTCCCCAAAATAAAACAAGTTCTAAAAAAACCTTAATATAACCAGACAGGCAACCAAAGTAACAATAATAAAGTTTGAGAATGGTTACTCATGCTTATGAAAGACAACAAATACGACCGCTTGTGTAGATCCATAAAGCCCAGTCCTATGAAAGGAGCTTCAGGGACTTATTTTAGGTGATTAGGATAGAGAAAGAAAGGAAAGTAAGCAAATGTCTACTCTATGCCAGGCAGTGAAGGCAGGAAATCCTAAGTCAAAGTGTTGTGAAAATTCAGTGTTGCAAACTGACATCATGGATCATACTCTGTTTTGCATATGACATTTCACATAAGTATTCTAACATGAACAGGAGTGTGACCAGGTAAGTATCATTTTGGCGATCATTCTCAATCAATGCCAAATAACAAATGAGGGGCTTTGCTTATGGAAATTCCCACATACTGAGCTGAATACATTTGTCTGAATTTAAATTATGAATTAAGAACAGAATATTAAAATCCCCAGCAGCCTCTTGTCTAGACTGTTACAAATATCTCCTACTATAGTTACACACACACACACACACACACACAACCCCTTCAAGAGGTAACTAGAGGCCCCGCCTTAATCAAGATGGCAGCGTGAGACACTCCACCAGTAAGAAATGGCAGAAACATCTTTCTAACAGCTCCAGAAAACAGTTAAAGGACTGCTGTAATACGAAGAGCCTGAGTCAAGGAAAAGACCACTTAAAAGCAGGAAGATCTCATGGCACCTTGGCAGGTGCTTCCCCCACCCCTCCCCTGCTCAGGGCAGAGCTGGCCCACACTTCCAGTGCAGATCCCTGGTCCCAGTTCCAGAAGGAGCAGAGTAACCCGTGTGCACATGCTGGAAGCACTTTATGTCTGGCCCAATCTGTCTGCTGGTGGCCTGAGGGACTCCCTGTTCAAGAACTTGCCTTGGGTCTCACTGAAGGCTCACTGAAGGGGGCTCACTGAGTACTCCTACAGAATACTGGAGGAGAGCAATCAAGATGAGCTGCTTGGAGGGCAAGGGACTGCTGGCTGTAGGACATACAGTACAGTCCTGGGACCATGAGGAATCTGTTTCCTAGGGAAGAGGGAACATGAGAATCCATGTAAATGGGTATACTCCAGGGTTGAAGGCTCAAGAGGCAAAGCCAGAAATGATTGGGGATTCCCCTACATTTTGGTCTGGAGCTATTCTCCAGATTCATTTTACGGATAAACTCTGAAGGAGAACACTCACAAAGGTCAATCTGCAAAGACCCAAGACCCCAAAAGGAGTTTTTTTGTTTATTTTTGTTTTCCTTCTTGTTGTTTGTTAGCTACTGGCATTCAAGAAAAGCTCTATCATAACAGAGCTGGATACAAGCTTAAGAAACAGAAGCCACAGAGTCTAAATTCCAGCAACACACTAAAATATCAAACGCCCAGGTTTCAAAAGATTACAAAACATAGGAAACAGGAAGTAAGGGCCCAGGCAAAGGAGAAAATTTAAGCATTAGAAACCATCAATGAACAGGACTACACCTGGGACATACCAAAGACTTTTTTTTAAAAAATGGTCCTAAATATGCTCAGAGCTAAAGGAAAACATGGACAAAGAACTAAAGAAAATCAGGAAAACAATAAATGAACACAAAGAGAATATCACTATAGAGAAGGAAATTATAAAAAGGAACCAAACAGAGCTGAAGACTCAGCAACAGAAAGTAAAAGTTCCCTAGAGGTGTTCATCAGACTGGAGCTGGCAGAAGAAAGAACCTGTGAATTGGAAGTCTTGAAATCATCTAGTCTAAGAAGCAGAAAGAGGAAAGAATGAAGAAAAGTACACAGAGCCTGAGGAACCTGTGGGACACCATCAAGAGTAACAACATTCTCAATGTGGGAGACCTAGGAGAAGAAAGGGAGAAAGAGACAGAGAATATTCAGAGAAATAATGGCTGAAAACTTCCCAAATTTAATGAAAGACATGTAACCAAGATGCTCAATGAACTCCAAGCAGGATAAATCCAAATATACTCATGCTATGCCATGTTATAATCAAACTGTTGAGTGCCAAAAATAAAGGGAGAATTCTGACAGCCACAAGACAGAAGTAATGTACCACATACAAGGAAGCCTAAGTGCCAATTTCTCATCAGAAACCATGGTGGCAAGAAGGCAATGGGAAGACGTATTTAAAGTGCTGAAAGCAAAAAAAAAAAAAAAAAAAGCCAAGCAAGAATTCTGTATGCAACAATACTTTGAAAAATGAAGAATTAAGACATTCCGAGATAAACATAAGGTGAGGAACTTGGGCACCACTGGACCAGCCCTACAACAAATGCTAAAGGGAGTTCTGCAGGTTGAAAGAATAGGCTACCAGACAACTGACTGAAGCCACATGAAGAAATAAAGATAATAACATGGGTAAATATAAATACCAGTACTATTATATTTTTCATTTGTAACTCCATACTTTTTACTTCCTACTGGTTCTAAAAGGTAAATGCATAAAATGTAATGATAAACCGATGATGCTGAACTCATGATATATAAATATGTAATCTGTGACAAGAACTACATAAAGGTGGAGAGACAGGGGGGCCAGGAATATAGTTGAGGTATGCTACTGAAGTTAAGTTGGTATCAAAGCAAACAAGATCGCTACAAATTTAGGATGTTAAATTTAAGCCCCATGGTAACCACAAAAAAAAATCAGAAAATATGCAAATTCAGAGACAGAAAGTAGAGTACAGGTGGGGGGGGGTGGCAATGGGGAGGTAATGCAAAATGAGTGTAGGATTTCTGTCTGAAGGGCAAGTTCTAATAATGGATGGTAGTGAGGGTACTGCAACACTGTGAATGGGATTAATCCCACTGAACAGTATGCTTGGGAATGGTAGGGATGGGAAGATTTATGATATATGTTTCCACAATTAAAAAAAAAAGAGAGAAAAACTAAAGAGATAGTGACAATTAAATGCAATAAATGATACTGAATGGGATCTAAGAATGGAGGGGGGAAAAGTTCAAAAGGCCATTATTGGGAGAAAAGGAAAAATCAGAATAAGAATGAAAGTTTTATATCAACATTCAATTTTTTAGCTTGATAATGATTACACAAGTGAATACCCTCGTCCACAGGGAAAATACATGAATATATTGTGTTCAAAGAGTATATGACAACCTACTCTCAAATATTCAGCAAATAGATGATAGATAAATAAATAGATGATAGACAGATACAACAAAGGTGGCAAAAATGTTAAAACTGGTGGATCTGGGTATCTGGGTGAGTGGGGGAGTACTGAAGTTCTCTGTATGGTGTATGTATTATTTTTTTAAATATTCTAAGTACGAAATTATTTCAAAATAAAAAAGTAAAAAAAATTTTTTTTAAAAGAGAGAGGCAACTACATTTAATCTAAGTTATGATACTTCCCTGCCATTAAAACTCCAATGGGTCCCTAAAGCCACTACAAATACACTTAAACTAGAATTCAAACCTACAGTATGGCCCCAATTCAGCTCTTCAGCTTCATCTCTTATTCCTATTAGTCCTCAGAAGTACACAATCCTCTAACCAAACTGAGTATTTTTTTTTTTTTTTTTACCAAGGACAACTCGCATTTTGCCATCTTTTTTTTTTTTTTTTGAGATTTCCCCTTTCCAAATTTACTCTGTCAAAGTTGTATAGACCACATTGCTCTTAACTATGTGGCTTACCGTCCTCTGACTCTCCAGGTTTTAAACTCTATTAATCACTTACAAGAATAATCAAAAACTCTATCACAATTAATATCCATATAATTCTTTAATTTTACAAAGCCCTTCCTTATATTATATATAACCTAGAGCCTCTTTGAATAGAGCTACCATTAGACAGTAACTCTAATAGTCATAAAAATTCCTAAAGCATCAATATTTACTCAATAATTTACTGAATTAGAATAATTAATAATATTCCAAGTTATTAAAACAAAAATCTTCAACGTACTCCCAATTTAAAAAGGAACCAAAAAAGATTCAGTTTTAAAATACAAGGGAGTGGATGTGGCTCAGGCTGTTGGGCACTCGTGGCTCAGGCTGTTGGGCACTCCCCTGTTATGTGGGAGATCCGGGGTTTGGTTCTCGGTGCCTCCTGGAGAAGGCAAGCAGACAAACAAGAGAACCATCTGGGAGAAAGGGGGATAAATAAAGAAAAATAAAGTAAATAAAATCTTGAAAAAAAAATTAAAAAAAGACAACTGCTCTCCCATTTCTCCTCTCATTTTCTTAATAAATTGCTGTCCTAACTGAAAGAGGAAAAAAAATACAACTGTCAAATTTTTATAAGGAATGTTTTATTTTATAATGGAAAAAATAAAACTCCCCTCTCCCCCAAATAAAACACCCCAAAACAACTAGCTGAAAATCTTCCTTAGTACACTTGGAAATCTGTGGTATAGAATTGGTAACCATTAAATTCTATTTAACTAAAGCTCTATTTCTAACTATAAAATATTTAATTCCACTTAATTGTAGCCTTTATGTATTTCACTATATAATCTACCTTATGGCCATGAGACTTAGAACATACTCATAAAAGGCTGAATAGACAATTCTAGTTTCAAAAACTCAGCTTCTCGAATGTCAGACTTACTAGTATCTGGCTTTTCTATCAAGTTAGTCTTCCCTCTTTTGGTCTGTCACAATGAAGAATAAAGGCATTTGTACTTTTGAGAGCTTTATGTCTATTTTACCAAAAATGAAAGCTATTTTTAATATAGTTTCATACTTTTGAAGTGTAAGATCTTAAGTTTGGGCACAGTAAGACACACACATAGACAGATAGATAGATATCTGTTAAATGAATAAAATCCTAGACTCCCAAGTTTAGTCGTAAAATCTGCATCAATGCCATTTTGGAATATTAAAACATAAAATAATTAATTACACATTTAATTTTTAAAACAAATTGTTTTGATGATTTCTATGTTGACTGAAGTAACTAGAAGATTATTTCCCAAAATAAAGTCAGGGAAAGGATGGACTATGGCTACAGGTAACAACACCTTTTTTTTTTAGGGGAAGAAGAGAGTAGCACCCGTCTCCAAACAGGTCAACCACACTTGATCATAAGAAGCCACCATTCTTGTTTCTCCATGTAAAAAAATGGAAGCATCCAGAGGCTCCTGAACCCTTTCTCAGCCTTAGTTTGAGGAACCCACAGATTTCAAGTAATAATAGTGACCTAAAACTACTCATTTACCTAACCATTTTTAAATGTTAACTGAAAGTACAGTGAATGAAAAATAAGACTATAAGCCAATGCTACATAAATGCTTAATGCTAAGGGTATGCTTTTAGGGAAAGTAGGCTTGCTCTGTTGCCATATGACACTAGTCTAGTCAGCCACCTGGAACACTTCCTGTCAATATGTGTGAAGTTCCGTGTGTGGCCATGATTGACTCAACGGTTTCTACAGACTAAGTGGCAAACTAACACTAACCAAAACGAATTGCTTTCTTAAATCTCATTTTTTTCAAAAGTCTAAATCAAGGAAAATGGAACAAAAATGTATCAGGAAGAAATGGAACAGAAAAGGCAAAGAATTAAAAAAGAAAAATCAAAATAATTCAGATGAATTATAAGGAATCTACTGCATTTGAAGATCCTTTGGAGAAATAAATAATCTCTCATTTAAACACAGAGGAAAATCAAGCTGTGTTCTGTCAGTTAACCACTACCTTTCACCTTTCTCAAGAAAAGGGACAGAATAACAGCCTCAAATTTAACTTATGAAAATGTATGATTTACCAAACATGTGAGGTTTTTTGGTTGGCAACCCATTGCATGGCAACTTGCAAATAAATCAAGTTATATGCTATGGGGTATATCCATACCTCTCAGTACCCTCTTCTACAAAAGAATGTATTCCCAACTTCCTAACAAACTGTTACTCCATGTAACCAAGTGCATCTCACAGTATCATCTACCTAGGCATTAAGAAGGTCCTGAGACTTTGTTACAGAGCACAGCTTCCAATAAAGCTTACATGTCCCCTCCTCCCCCCTCCCCCAACAAGGCCAAGAAATAAAGCACTTGGAAGAACACGGGTAATATTAATAACTCATATATATATTCCATAATTATATAAGCCACTTTACTTCAGACCTGTCAGCAATGAAGTCAGGTGACCTCAGCATGTGGCTACAACCCTGTCTGCTACTCCATTTGTTTAGAGCTACAAACCACAAATTACTCTTTTCTAAAAACTCTAGGACTATTTATAAAGGGCCCTTTAACCCTCTAAAGGGATGCTGAATCACAATAATGAAAAATAACAGAAAACCCACTGTTGAAGAAGAGCTCTCAAATGTCAAAGTCAGGCTTATTTATCACCTAATTTATTAGATGACAGGAAAAAAATCAAATTTCACACATTTCAATGTACTTGCAAAACAACTAAAGATGTCAATTACAGATAAAAATGTACTAGTCAACTGATTTCATCTAAAGCCCTCAGAAAGCGCAATATAGGACAAGTTAAAGCAATGCTTTTCAAACTTTTTTTTTTTTAATTACTACCAAACATCTCAATCTAGACTTTGGCACTAATATTAAAAATCAGCTAACCATAAACATCAGTTCTCAAGAGGCACAGAGGATTTGGGAGGGGATAGTCAACAGAGTAAGAGGTCTATCACCCATTAGCCAAAAGACTATTTCAATTTTCTCTCTCTTAAAATGTTACATTCTAACATTATTTCCAAACTGTTGGAATCACATGCAACTATTAAGAAGCAAAAAGGCTTCTTAATGTGTCTTACATTTATTTTGTCAGTTTCTGGACAATGGTAATGCAAGTCTGTTTCAAAGTATTAAAGCTCCGTGAATCAACTAATCCTAAAATATTATGTATATTTAGGAGGTTCTTCTAGACACTGGGTTAAATTCCAAATTGTCTGCATCCTTACACTTATATGGTAAGAGAGGTAAGAATACATCAGTCCTAAATTAGGTACAATTACCTCATAATTAATCAAGAGACACGAATATTAATTTTTTTAAAGTTGAAGCTCCTATCAAATCCAGCTGAGTCCCAAAGCGTGAAGTCAAATCCTCTACACATATACAAGAGGATATTCTCTGCTCCTCTGAGTGCCCAAGGAGTACCCTCTCGAAAGTGTCCGGATAGA
>JAQZBX010091447.1:0-12388 GCA_029593785.1 Cabassous unicinctus
CTTCCTTCCTTCCTTCCTTCCTTCCTCCCTCCCTCCCTCCCTCCTTCCTTCCTTCCTTCCTTCCCACCTTCTCTCTCTCTCTTTCAACTGTGGGAACATATGTACAACATGAACTTTCCCATCCCAACCCCTCCCAAGCATACCATTCAGTGGGATTAATCACATTCACAATATTGTGGTACCCTTACCACCTTCCATTACTAAAATTTTCCCAGATCAGAAACCCTACACCCATTATGCCTTAATTCCCTGTTCCCCTTTCCCTCACTCCTGGCATTCTGTACTATAATTTCTATCTCTATGAGCTTGCATATTCTCTGATATTTTCTTTGTAGTTACTATGGGGCTTAAATTTGACATCCTAAATCAATAACAATCTCATTTGCTTTGATACCAACCTAACTTCAACTGTATACACAAACTATGTTCCTATACCTCTCTTTCCCCTCACCTTTATGTAGTTCTTATCACAAATTACACGTTATACATTAGGAGTCCCAACCCACTGATTTATCTGTACATCTTACTATGCATTTGCCTGTTAGATTCTGTAGGAAGAAAAAAGTAGATTTATAAACCAAAAATATAATAATACTGGCATTTATATTTACACCTTATCATCCTCCTCACCAGAAATCCTTATTTCTTCATATGACTTTTATCCTTTCAACCTGTAGAACTCTCTTTAGCATCTCTTGTAGGGCTGATCTGGTGGAGATGAATTCCCTTAACTTTTGTTTATCTGGGAATGTCTTAATCTCTTCCTTAGTTTTGAAAGACAGTTTTGCTGGATTTAGAATTCTTTATTGGCAGTTTTTTGCTTTCGGCACTTTAAATATGTCATCCCACTGCCTTGTTGCTGCTATGGTTTCCAATGAGAAATTAGCACTTAATCTTATCGAGGCTCCCTTGTACAAAACACATTGCTTCTCCCTTGCAGCTTTTGGGATTCTCTCTTTACCTTTGCCATTCAACAGTTTGATTAAAGTGTTTTACTGTGTGGGTCTATTTTGGTTTATGCTGTTTGGAGTTTGTTGAGTGTGTTGGATGTCTTTCATTAAATCTGGGAAGTTTTCAGCCATTATTTCTTGGAATATTCTCTCATCATCTTTTTTTCTACTCCTTCTGGGACTTCCACAGTGTGTATATTGGTATGCTTGATGGGTCACACAGGTTCCTCAGGCTCTGTTCACTTTTCTTTCTTCTTTCTGTTTCTCAGACAGAATCATTTCAATTGTGTTATCTTCAAATTCTCTGATTCTTTCTTCTGCCAGCTCCAATACTCTAGGGAATTTTAATTTTTGTTATTGTGGTCTTCAGCTCTGATAGGTTCCTTTTCATAATTTCCATCTCTCTATCTATATTCTCTTTGTGCTCATTTATTATTTCCCCGATTTCCTTTAATACTTTGTCCATATTTTCCTTTACTTCTTTGAGTATAGTTAGGACCATTTTCAAAAGTCTTTTTCTGGTATGTTCCAAGTCTGGTCCTTTTCATTAAGGATTTCTAATGCTTTAATCTTCTCCTTTGTCTGGGCCATTATTTCATATTTCTTAGTATGTTTTGTAGCCTTTTGTTGAAACCTGGACATTTTTGATATTTTAATATGTTATCACCAGAATTTAGACTCTGAGGTGCCTGTTTCTTACACTTTTATACGGGTAGTGTCATGACAGAGCTTTCCTTGAATGCTAACAAAAAAAGAGAAGAGAAAAAAGATAACACCTTTCCCAGTCTTTACAGATTGATCTGTGCAAGTGCTTTCCATCAGAACTTAACCATACAATGAGTTTAGAGAATAGCTCCAGGCCAAAGTGTAGGGGTCTCCTTGGTCCTTTTTGTATATGCCTCTTGTCTTGGGAATGAGCATGTAGCCCTAGGAATTCCCCATTTACATGGTTTTACATGTCTCCTCTTCCCTAGGAAACAGTTTCCCCATGGTCCTGGGCACTGCAGTGTATGTCTGACAGCCAGCAATCTCTTGTCCCTGGCAGGCACTTGACTGCTCTCCTACAACATTCTCCACAACTAGTCTCTTAGGCCACCACCAGACAGATTGGGCCAGACATATCTGCTCCCAACATGTGCACAAGGGTTATTCTGCTCCCTCTGGAACCAGGACTAAGGATCCATGCACTGGGAGCATTGGATGGGTCTGCACCAATCTGGTGAAGGTTCAGGGAGGGGCAAGCCAGGCCATCTGGAGATCCTAAAGCTTTTTTAAATTTTATTTTAAGGAGATACTGGGGATTGAATCTGGGACCTTGTACATGTGAAGCAGGCACTCAACCACTGAGCTACACCCGTTCTGCCTAAAGCTTTTTAGTAGCCCTTTCCTTGATTTGGTGCTCATCCTGTTACTACAGTCCTTTGTTTTCTGGAGTTTTGAGAAAGATGCTTCTGCCAGGTCTTGCTGGTTGCTGCAAGCTTCTATGCGGGGATGAAGCACTTAAGCATCTTACTTTACCATCTTAATTTGGAGATGGGGCTCCCTTTGTTGACTTTTGTAGAGCAACCTTCAGTGGATGGATCATTGTGGCTTGGAGTAGGTGCTTCTTCCTCCTCTGGTCTCTTTCCTTAATTTCTTTTGTGTCTGTACATACAGGGGAGCGGAGGTTGGAAAATGAAAAGGACAACTTTGAAAAGGGAGCTGAAGACAAGTTCACATTGGATGCCCCAGATTTGGGGCAACTGATGAAGATCAATGTTGGCCACAACAACAAGGGTGCATCTGCAGGTTGGTTCCTGTCCAAGGTGGGTTCAGCTGTCTGTGGTCCCTGGGTCCTGGATGGTGGTGGGATCTGACTCCTCAGAAAGGATGTCTCAACCCCAACTTCCCTGTCTAGGCTGTCTCCACTCTTCTGCCTAAGCCTGCTAGCCAACCATGCTGTCCTTCCTCCTCATAACCTCTGTTTTAGTTTCCTAGGCTGCTTAAAGCAAATACCATGAAACGGGTCAGGTTTAAACAACGGGAATTTATTAGCTTACAGTTTAAGACCAGGAAAATGTCCAAATCAAGGCATCATCAAAGCGATGCTTTCTTCCTGAAGACTGGCCACCGGCAATCCTTGGCTTTTCTGCCACATGGCAAGGCACATGGTGGCGTCTGCTTGTCTCTCCCTTCTCTTCTGGCTTTCGTTGCAGCGTCTTGCTTCTGTGGCTTTCTTTCTCTCTCTATATATATTCGTTCCCTTTATAAAGGACTCCAGTAATAGGATTAAGTCCCGTCCTGAATGAGGGGAGTCACACCTTAACTGAAGTAGCCTCATCAAAAGGTCATACTTACAATGGGTTCACACCCACAGGAATGGATTGGATTTAAGAACATGTGTTTTTTCTGGGGTCCATACAGCTTCAAACTACCACAAGCTCCAAGAATTTGCCCATGTTATCACCTTCCTAGAATGCCCAGTTTTCTCATTTCAACTTAGCAAGAGCATAATCACCCCTCAAGCCTTTGCCATGAACCTTAGACTCTGGCCCACCAGGAGCTCTCCCCCCATGGGTGTTTATAACTCTGCTTGCTTAAAGCTTTCATTTGGCCCTAATCATGTGCTTTCTTGGGCAGTTGCTTTTTACAGTAATACCTCAATTTTCTGGATCTCAGGTCCTGGATAATTTCACCTACTCAGGGCAAAGCTAAGAATCAGGAAGAAAGCGAAAAGACTTCTCAGCAGCTAAAACATGTGTGGTTCAAAATTCATGAGGAAAGCTCATGCCACTGGCCCTGTCTTGCCCTGCCCTGATTTTGAAGGAAATCCCCTTCAGACCCTTATTGAGTCTAGTGCTTATGTACAATACTTTCTGACAAATGTTGCCTATTATTTTAAACCTATAGCAAAAAATTCAAAGGGAACAATATAGTCTCAATATGTAGGTTTATTGAGAAGAGTAACAGGGGGTCAGAGAAGATATATACAGCCAAGAGAATATAAAAAATTTAAATAAGTCTGAGGTCACTTAGAAAATGAGCAACCAGCCCTTTGCATGCATATATTTCTCTGGGTCTTCAGGATATCTGTTTTTCAGTTCATAACAGAATGATAAGAAAAGGTTAATATGTTATATATATATATATATATAACATATATATAGGAGGTACTGGGGATTGAACCCAGGACCTCATACATTGAGAGGTGGTTTTTACATTTGTTTGTTTGTTTTTAGGAGATATCAGGGATTGAACCTGGGACCTTGTTCATGGGAAGCAGGTGCTCAATCACTTGAACTACATCTGCTCCCCTGTAATATATTTTTGAACAAATATTTTTAAAAGGTCTTATTGCTTAAAATGGATGCCTTTTCACTCTTAGCATCACCATCCTCAATGTTGTGTCTTCCATCCTCCAACTTGTTACGTCTTAATTACATGATAGTTGCTCTAGGCATCTTATCTTTGTTCCAGGCCAGAAAAGATGGGAAGACCAAAGGGGATAAAGACTTCATTTTGCTTTATTTTGAGAGAAGTGAAGCCCTCCCTGGAACTTCTGCCTCCAGCTCATTGGCCAGAAATGTGTCACATGGACACCCTAGCTGTAACAGAAACTGGGAGATCAAACATCTAGCTTTCCAGCCTTTACAGTAGAAGTAGATGAGAAGTAGGTGGTTGGAAAGGGTGTCGAGAGAGTGTTTGCCACTCCCTAGAGTGTCTGCCACACTTTTCTCCATAAGCAGCCTGAAAGGTCCTTGAGGACACCTCCCTAGCCCTTAGCATGGGACTGGAGACTGACTCAGTGAAGCGAAGAATGGCCAAAGCTCCTTTGCAGAGGAGGGGCTTAGTTCTGAGAGCAGCCAGGGTGCAGAACAAGGTATTTATTAATTTGAGAGGTTTGCATTAATTAAAATTTTATGCACGATGGGAGACCTTATTAAATTTTTTGTATTACCAGAGGCTGGGGCACACCAAAGGCCAACTTCCAATTATAGCCATTGTAACCTCCAGCCTCCGCTATTGGCCTCCATGCTGTCCCTCCTCAATGTGCTCGGAGGTCTCTGCTTCCCCTCCAGCTTCCCAGGGACATGAGGAAAAGGGGCTGGTAAACTGACTGAAATTCCAGATTTGACACTTGTGCAGTAGGTCCTCCTCTTCCTCGGAGTCGCCAGGCCACGTTGCCTTGGCTTTCATATGACAAGTAGTCCTTTGTGTTTTATGTTTAAGGGCTTGGCGGGATAAATCTAAAAGCCAATATAACCAGCCCCTTGATAAGTCTTCTCCCTTCTCTTCTTCCTTAATGAATTTTCCATCTGTTTCTCAGCCCGTGTTGATGGGCCCTGAGGTGAGGGACCCACCTCCTTTCCCCTGCCCTTTGCTCTCTTGGGTTAGGTCCACACATCTAGTTAGTCCGATGGTTGCGATGGACTCAATTGTTGAGTTCAACTCAAGGACCATTTAATTCAGCCTCTAAATAGTGACAGTTAAAAAATGGAATGTTCCACTGCCAAGGGAACTTCTCCTTGACCCACCCACTCAGGGACAGTGGGGCAAAGTGAAGAGGCCCCACTGCTCTTCTGTGGCAGAGCCAGGATCTAACCAGAGCCCCCTGGGCTCCTGGGCTGGGCTCTCTCCTCTGTGCTGCAGGGAGTGTAAGCGCCTCATGTTCCACTGGATCTAGTAGGAAAAAGAGACAGAGGCTTGTGGAGTTGATTTCAGGGATCCTTCAAAGCCCAACACATGCCAACAAACGTTTACTGAGTGATATGATGTCTCAGGCCCTGCGCTACCAACTGTAGCTGTTACGGCAAACATGGCCCCACTTCTGGGACAGATAAGACACGTCTCTAAATAATTATACTTTTTTATTATAATAATAAAATAATATAATATGACCTTATATTCCAAAACTTCAGAGAGCACCCAGATTTCTATCCTTGGGGTTCCATAAGTAGGGTAGTGTTGGTCAGACCATGTTTCCCAGTTTGGAGACCAGAAAACAGAATCACCATGACTTTGGTATACAGCTGGGTTAGAGAAGTGTTTTGAATGAGGGACAAACAAACGTGGGGTGAGACATGTCTCACTGGCATTAGGGAAGGCTTCAGGGAAGGTCCATTGGAGCTGGGCCATGAAGAGTAAGTTGGGTTGTGGCAGGCAGGGCAAGGAAGCAGAGGAAATGATGGATGAGCTGGAGCTAGAAGGTGAGGCAGGGATATTGATTAGCTCTGGAGGTTTGGGCCATAGGGCTCAGGAAGGTAGATGTAGGGGAGACCAGCTCAGGCGCTGGGTGTCAGAGACCATTACAGGTCTTTACTGAACTGAGGTTAAGTGGTAGTTTGGGAGGGCTCCTCTCGGCACCTTGGTGAGTTCTGGAATACATGCTCTTCTTGCTTCACCAGCTTAGCTCTCATCTGAGTCACTCACAGCAGGTGTCCTGGATGCCCAATTCCAATAGCCTCAGTGTCAGTGACTGAGATGTTCTGACCAGGATTATCTGTGTCTGGTTTGGGGCTTGTAGCTCCCCTTGCATGGACTCTGCTTCTCCCCAACCTTCAGCAGGTAAGGCAGGTGACCCTTTTGTAACAATTTGCAAATCCAGGCTTCCAGTTTTCCCTCCCCAGTACCACAGGGCATATCCTGCCAAGATACTTGCTTTCAATTTTCTAAGTGGTCTGCAGCAGTGGAGGAACAGTGGCTCAGCAATTCAAACAGGAGGTAATTGCCAGTCATCTCTTCATGGCTTAGTGCTTTGCAAGGCTCTCCTGGTAACAGGTGTGCCCTTGTGAATAAGCTTTCCCTGGCCTCTAAGATGAGTATGTATTTGCAGAGCACACTCAAGTGATGAGGGGTTGAGTTGGATCACCAGGTGTGCTCTCAATGACTCTTAACCGCATTCCTTCTCCTCTCCTTCCCAGATTGTCATTGAGGATATTGCAAACAAAAGAAAATATGATTTTCCCCTTAACCGCTGGCTGGCCTTGGATGAGGATGATGGCAAAATCCAAAGGGATATATTAGTGGGCGGAGCTGAGACCACAGGTAGAACTGAAGAAAGGGGAAGCATGATTGGCTAATATTTCCCTTGCTGTCTGAGGGTCAGTGTTTTCATCTGTGGGTCTGCAAGCCTGATATCCAGCAGCAGCCGTTAGCATCCGCAGGCACCATTCCCCCCTCCTGAGAAGGTTCTGTTCCTCTGGGCTGGAGCCATGGCTCTATTGCTCTGGAAGAGAAGGAGACATGTCTCCAAGCAGACACTAACTGCCCAGGGCAAAAGAACTTATCCATTGGAGGAAGAAAAGCCAGGAGGTGAACTCCTGGGATATGTGGGCATTTATAAGGACGTTAGTTTACTCTTAACTCCTAATGTTGAGTGCTTACTGTATGCCAGACCCTCTGCTAGGCTGCCAACCCATTTCATTTCCTTTAATCCTCACAACAAATCCATAATGTAGATTTGTCCCCATTTCACAAATCAGGGAATGGAGGCACAGAGATGTTAAGAAACCTGTCCAAGGTCATACAACCGGTAAGTGACAGATCCAGATTTGGTCTGCCTTTTAAAGCCCTACCCTGTGTGGATTCCACGGAAATCCTCCAACTCAGCGTGGCAGACATGTTTACAGATGCTGCAGAAAATCTACTTGGATGTTGTGCACATCTGAGAATGGGCTCTGCTGCAGAACTTCCCATTGCTTCACTACTTCATGGGGATAAACTTCAACTCCCCTCACTGCGCCCTCACACCTTCCTCTCTCCCCCCACTGCACCCTCATGCCTTCTTCTCAGCCCTGCATTGCACCTTCATGCCTTTCTCTTGCCCTTCACTGCACCCTCATGCCTTCCTCTCTCCCCCTGTAGCTCACATCTTCCTATCTCCCTCCCATTGCATCCTCATGCTTTCACCTCTCCTTCCACTGCACCCAGATGCCTTCCTCTCTCCCCCCACTGCACCCTCATGCTTTCTTCTTCTCTCTCCCTCATTGCACCCTCATGTTTTCCCCTCTCCTTCCATTGCACCCACATGCCTTTCTCTCTCCCCCTACTGCACTCATATATTAGCCAAAGGGGTGCTGATGCAAAACACCAGAACTCTGTTGGCTTTTACAAAGGGTATTTATTTGGGGTAAAAGCTTACAGTTACCAGACCATAAAACGTAAGTTACTTCCCTCCCCAAAATCTGTTCTCACATGATGATGCAAGATGGCAGGTGATGTCTGCGAGGGTTCAGCCTCCCTCTTCCTCTGTGGTCCCAGCTTCTTCCAATATCAGCTGTAGGCTGGCATAAGTCTCGTCCCTCTCCCGGGGCTCGTTTCTCTCTGGGCTCAGATGCTCAGGGTTCTGGTCTCTGAAGTGGCAAACCATCAGGCAAACAGCTCATGTCTCTCTCCCCGGGGCCTCTGCTGTGTTCAGTTGAGCTTTCTCTCCTTCCTCACGTATTTGCTTCTCTACGTGTTTACTTCCCAGGCTCCAGGATCAAAACTCCAACATCAAAACTCAAACACTTCACTCTGCTCCCCCGTGTGGTTTTCTCTGAGTCCCCACTCACCAAAGGGGCAGAGACTTGGCATCCCACTGATATGGCCCAATCAAAGCCCTAATCATAACTCAATCAAGTAAAAGTGAAACCTCTGAATCCAATGCAATATAATATGCCCAGACCAGTTCACAAACAGAATCCAATATCTATGTTTGGAATTCATAAACAATATCAAACTGCCACAACCCACATGTCTTCCTCTCTCCCCCCACTGCACCCACATGCCTTCCTCTCTCCTGCCACAGAGCCCACACGCTTTCCATTCCCCGCCACCTCTTTTATATGCCATACCCTCAACCCCTTCCCTTGCTGCTTGCTTTACCCTTTTTCCTTCTTTTACCCTTGGAACATGCTTTTCTTCAATCTGTGTTGCTATTTTCCTTCTTTCTGCTTCTCAAAAATCATGGTTGAAGTCACTTCCTCTAAGCCCTCCCTCTCTCCTCTAGAGTGGGGAATTTCTCCATGCTTTTGCTCCAGATGCTGGGGGCAGATCTTTATATTCTTGTTTGGGAGGCTAAATGCTCCCTCCAGCACTCTTAACCTTGGCATTGTGGTACCTTGGCCTGGCCTGACTGTGGTGAGGTTTGTCACAATTCATTTGTAACTACAGTTTGCAAATTATTTACTTAAAAATATATCTTAAAATAGATTCAACTTGATCCCTTTAGTCCTGTTACTATTACCGGCCTCCCAGTGATAGTGGAAGAGGAGAAATGACAGGCAGCAGCCGGGGATCGCTGCTACCCAGGCCCTGGGAGTTTGTCTTGGGTGAAACACCATCTGTCCTGTGTCTCAGAGAAATAAAGCTGAGCTCCACCGCTTTAGGCCAGAGTCCATTCCTTTTTCTCTCCCTAAGGCCTGGCACATAGTAAGCACTCAATTTTTGCTGAACAAAGGAAGGTATAAATGTATGAATGAATAACTCATGTTGTTGCATGTGCTTTCTTCCAAAGATGTCTGGGATTTTAATTTTTCTGGGTCTACAGGAGAAGAAGGGTTTGGGTTGAGGTAGGGTGAGCAGCAGGAAGGGGTACTTAACAAGGTTTAAAGGGACAATTGCCATAGACTCCAGGCCAGGAAGAGAGAATGCAAGCTAGAGCTCAACAGAATTTCCTGTCCAGATGTTTGTCTTTGGAGCTTTCTCTTACTCTGCCCCGTCTTAGAGTTTAATCTTCCCCTGCTGCCCTGCCCTCGGAATCCCACGTCCTCATATTACCCCCTGATCCACCGGAAGCCCAAACAGCCCACGCTGCAGTGTTCTCTCCCTGCCTCAATCTTCCCTCACCCCACCACCTCAGGGAGTGAAGGCGGCATTAGTACCCTCTGTTCAAATGTGTTTGTCAGCCAGAAAGCAAGCTAAATGAATCAGAGGGCCCCACTAGTGGAGCTGACTGGTGTAATTAGATTAGACACAACAGAATTTATCTGGCAGCTATTAATATTATACATATGGTAATTGGCATTAATAATAAGTACTTTTATTAGGCAACCCAAGTTCCTCCTTCTGTCAGCTTTCCCTAATCAGCGCTGACAGCTTCCTGGAATACTACACAATGCAGATGCAGTGGCACACGAACTTTTAAGGAGATAAAGTGAGGTTGAGGGGCCAGGGGGAAGTCGTCTGGGGCAGGAGGACAAGAGGGAGAAGGAGGATGTGGGAAGAGGGCGGGCCCTAGGGGGCGTAGGCGCCAGGAAGGGAGAGGAGCCAGTGGAGGGGATCCCGGGCTGCGGCTGGTACTGAGCCCTCTCCTGCCCTGTTGTTCCCACACCAGCCATCACGTATGTCGTCACCGTCTTCACTGGGGATATCCGCGGGGCTGGAACCAAATCCAAAATCTACTTGGTCATGTACGGGGCCAGAGGGAATAAGAACAGTGGGAAAATCTTCCTGGAGGGCGGCGTGTTTGACCGCGGGCGCACGGACATCTTCCACATCGAGCTGGCGGTGCTCCTCAGCCCCCTGAGCCGGGTGTCCATCGGGCACGGCAACGTGGGCGTCAACAGGGGCTGGTACTGTGAGAAGGTGAGGACGCCGAGGGGAGCCGCGCTGCTTCTTGCCCTCTCTTCTGTTCCTTGCAAACACAAGCCCTAGCTGAATCCCACTCCCTACCTCCATTGGACCTGTTGCAGGGCCCACGGGCAGTCCCCTTCATTGGGTCCTTTGGGTGGTAAGGTGTCTGTCTGTCTTGTCCAGCGGGTGGTCAGGCACGGGAGCTGTTCTGTACATGCCAGGGGCAGGGTAGGCGTCCAGAAGGCACTCGCTCAGCACTTAGAGACTCCTGACTCCTGGTGTGGGACTTCTCCTCGGCTTATAACTCTCTCCATCAAGTTTTTTTTTTTAATGTGTTTATATTATAGAGGACTTACACTTGAAAAATATACATAGTAAAAGTAAGATATTGAGAATGATAAAAACAAACCCCCGTCTTATCTACCGCTCACCTTAAGAAATAGAATATTTCCCATGCTTTGGAAACTCCTCTGTGTCCCTCTCTAATCAGATATCCCTCTCTTTCCCCCAAAGGGTATACACTATTATGAATTGTCAAATATATTGTTTGTGAATTGCATTTTGATGCAACATTATACTTTAGAGATTCATCCAATTGATAACAGAGACTGTAGTTCATTCATTTTCCCTGCTGAATGGTATTACATCATATGACAAGATTACAATGTATTTGTCCTTCCTTCTGTTGACGGGCATTTTGGGTTATATTTTGATTTTTGCTCTTATGAACAATGCTTTTGTGAAATGCTTGTATGCACATCTTTGCACAAATGTGCAAAAACTTCTCAGGATGGCAGTTCTAAGTCATATAGTGAGTGACTCTTAAGCTTTATAGGATATTTCAGATTGTCTTCCAAAGTAGTTGTACCGTTTTACTCTTCCAGCAGCCATATGTAAGAGATGCTTTGTTCCACACATCTTTGTCAACACTTGGCAGTGCCTGAATTTTTGTTTTTGCCATTTTGGAGGTTGTAAAATGTTATCTTTTTGTGGTTTTCTTTTTCATGATTACTGATGTTTAACATCTTTCATTTGTTTAACTGGCCATTCACATTTACTTTTATGTAAAATGTCTTTTGCTGGTTTTTATATTGATTTATTTGCCTTTGATTTATTAGGAGTCCTTTATATAATCTGAATACTAATCCTTTGTTTACAATTTAAAGTAAATTTTAAAGTAATCCAATTTATCAAACTTTTCCTTTATGGTTAATGAATACTTTTTTGTATTGTTCAAAGTAATCTCTACCTGTCCTATAGTCATAAAGACATTCTTCTATATTCTCTTCTAAAAATTTTAAAGTTTGTTTTTGCCATTTACATCTTTCACTGACTGGGAATTGATTTTTGTACTTGGTGTGAGATAGGAACCCAATTATATATTTTTCCATATAGAAATCTAAATGTGCCAGCAACATTTATTGCAGGGCTTCTAAAATTTGAGTGAAGTTAAGAATTATCTGGAATAAAGATAGATTCCTGGACCCTAAGTGAAACCTAAAGAATCAGAATTTCCCAGCAATCTGTATTTTTAACAAGTGGTTTAGAGAATTCTTACTATCAAGGAAGTTTGGGAAACATTGATTTACTAAATAGTGATCTTTCCCCCACTTTTCTGCAAAGCCAACTCTGTCATATGTCAAGTTCCCAAAATGTGTGGCTTTGGCTCTGAGCTTTCTAGTCTCTTCCATTGATTTAGTTTATTCTCTCACTAATGCAACACTCACTATATCAATTTTTATATCTTTAAACTAAGTCTAAGTATCTGGTAGGACATATTTGTCAAGCGTCTTCTCAGGAATGTGTTGATTATGCATGACTCTTTGCTCTTCCATAGAAATTTTAGGATTTTCTTGTTGAGTTCCATGAAAAACCCTGTTGAGATTTTGAGTAGAATTCTGCTG
>JAQZBX010091448.1:0-12388 GCA_029593785.1 Cabassous unicinctus
AAAAAAAAACACAACACAACATGCCTTCTTAAGTTTCCTCTTTATCTTTTGAAATTTGAAATCCCTACCAAGGCATTTGACCCAGTAGCCAGCCAAACCCTAAGTTCATTACCTTTGACCCACTACAAAATAAAGCCACCTGCCCTTGTAAGATGGACGAACCCTGGCCCAATCAGTAGGAATCAAGCTAATTTCCTTTTTCATGTCTATAAAAATCCTTTGCCATCTCTAGCACCCCAAAGCTACTTTCATTTTGGCTTCCTTTGCTACTGCAAAACTTTAGGTGTCCTGAATAAAATGCCGTAGTCTGCATACTTGACTCCAATTTGTCTTTCACAGCTACATTGTTTTCATAGGCTCAAAATTGAGAATTTTCATAATGGCAGACCATAAAATGGACTATCAAACTGAACATATAAAATGTACATCTGTTTTAGACTAAAGGATTGACTAGTAAAAACAGTTTAATGACCTTTTCTCTCTAAGTCTGTTTATGCTGATAGACTTCTACACCTCTAGCTTAATACTCTCACTGGAACTCAAGCACATATTTCCAAGAGAACATAGGACATATACTCTTGGAAACCCATCTGTTCCTTGTTCATTCAATATATCCAAATCAAGATTCTGCCTCTTTCCTCATCAAATAGCACCTCTTTGGAATTTCTTCAGGCTCGCACTTAGTCATCTCATTTTTTTTTATCCCCACACCCATCAAGTTCTGTAACTTTTTAATTTTGAAATGTCTCTCAGAATCTTTTCTTCTCCATTCTTACTGCAGCAACCATAGTCTTTACTACTCATTGCTTCTAGCTTGTTTTCTTGCTTACATTCTTCTCTCTACTAGTAGGTTAAATTTATACTGCTTTCATCATGTGCACTGTGAGATGAATTTTGCAGCAACTCTGCAAAATTCATTAGCTAATCTTTCTGGTTCAACCTAGGGTGTTGATTCAGAAAAAAAATCCGCTATGATCCACGAATGCTTTTCTTGCTACCTGCTGTTTTTTTCCTCATTTCTTCTTAGATGACCTCTTAAATGTGACCTTTTGTATGGTTCTTGTGGTCCTAGCCTATTGCTTTGCCTTGATGTGATACACAAAGAACCCTACTGCCTATTTTAGACATGCATTGTATATTTATTATTTAAATATATTTTTATTTAAATAAATAGATATTTGTTACTTTAAAAATATAAATATATATTTATATTTAAACTATTATAGTTTACCTAATCCCAAACTCTCATTTCATCAAATAATCTAGTTTTTCAGGCTTTAGTTTAGATATCTCTTTAGGTTATCTTTCTAATTACTGCCACCAACACCATCACATGCCACCCAAGATTGGGTTTGACATTGCTCCCATGTTCTCCTATATAGCCTGTATCATACTGTTTTGAAACAGCCAGTGTTCTTTTGTCTTTGCCACCAGAAAGTATATTTTTTGAAGGCAGGCCCTAATAGAATCTTTATTCTAGAATGATGAACATATTGTACATCAGTACAAGTATGATGTACAATATTTGTACTGAAATACAAGTATTTCAGTACTTGTACACTTTTGAAATATTTTTTGAATGAATGAATGAATCAGCAAACATTTATTGAGGACTTCATATGTGCCAATCACTGTGTTGTACATAGCATTAAAAAGGTAGATATGATTCCTGACTTAATAGAGTTTATGATCTGGTAGGGAAGACAGATACTAAGCAAATAAATGGCCAATTGTGACAGCCTAAGATGGCCACAATCTATTCCTCACATCAAAAGGTGGCACCTAATTTCCTCTCCTTGAATCTGGGCTGGCCTTAGCACCTTGACCAATAGAATGCAGCAAAAGCAACATTTTGGGACTTCTGACATAAAATCTTAAGAAAACTGCAACTTTTGCCTGGGTCTCTTGGAATGTTTTCTTTGGGGATGATCCCTCTCAGGACCCAGCTACTATATTGTAAGCTCAAACCACATGGAAGGACCATGCATATTTTCAATTCAAATATTTTCTATTTACCCTTTTTGTTATTAATTTTTAACAATTGAATTGCGATCAGAAAAATCTCTGTATGACATGATTTTTTTGAAATTGGTTGAATCTTGCTTATGTAACCATTTTTTTCTACCACAATGGACAATCATTTAATAATTTTATTTATCTTTGTTTATCCATCAGAGTATGCAATGTCAAATGACAGTTATGTTTCTTTGGATAATTGATGGTGATGTTTATACTTTCATCCATTCATTTGCTATTTGGCAACACAGAATTTTTTTCCTTTTGAAGAGTTATTCTATTGGAAGATTTCCTTTCCTCAGAAGGGAATTTAAATATTTTATCTTTAACCATTTTATTGAGGGGGAAAAAAAAAGGCAAGTCAAGGGACTTGGTTAAGTCCTATTGTAGACCTTAAACTATATATGAATTTTCTGCGATTATTGCCTAACACAGCTCCATTTTCTACATTGAGTCAGGAGTTTTATCTGTCTGTCTGTCTGTCTATCTATCTATCTATTTATCTATCTACCTACATAGATATTATTTTTGGATAACATTTATTATGTTAGATACTGTGCTACATTTGTTATTCCTCACAGCATCTCTGCTTTATAGATGAAAATATTGAGAGTTCCTATACCCCCTCTATTCCCCTGTCTTTATACAGATCTTGTCATAAATTGCATGCTTATACATTATGAGTCCCAAACCACTGATTTTCATTACATTTTATTCATTTGCCTTTTAGATCCTGTAGGAAGTGAAAAGTAGAATTATAAGCCCAAAGTACTGGAATTTATATTTACCCATGTCAGTACCTGTATTAGTCAGCCAACGGGGTCCTGATGCAAAGTACCAGAACTTTGTTGGCTTTTATAAAGGGTATTTATTTGGGGTAGAAGCTTACAGTCACAAGGCCCTAAAAAGTCCAACTCAAGGTACCATAAGAGGTACTTTCTCACCCAAAGTCTGTTGCCACGGGTTGATGCAGGAAGGCTGCCGATATCTGCAAGGATTCAGCCTTCCTTGTTCCTCTTAAGGCTTTGTGGGTCCAGCTTCTTCCCATCTCAGCTGTAAGCTGGCATAAGGCTCATCTTTGTCCCCAAGACTTGTTTCTTTCCGGGTTCAGCTGCTCTGGTCTCTTCACAAGGTCAGCTGTAGACTGTTAGGCTCATCTCTCTTCCTAGGGCCTCTGCTGTGTCTAATGAGCTGTCTCTATCCCTCTGTGTTCTCCTGTGTTTCTACTTCCCTGTCTTTGACTGAACATCTGTTTATATAGTCCACAAAGGGGGAGGGGGGCGGGGACTCAAACCAAGTTAACCTAATGACATGATCAAATAAAAGCCCTAATCTTGATTTAATAATCAAGTAAAAGTGAAACCTCTGAATCTAATACAATCTCATATGCCCAGAGAAACAGATCAATTTACAAACACAGTCCAATATCTATTTTCGGAATTCATAAACAATACCAAACTGCCACAGTACCCTTACCAGAGATCTTTATTTCTTCATGCAACTTCGATCTATTGTCTATTGTCCTTTCCTTTCAATGTGCAAAATTCTTTAGCTTATTTTGTAGGACTGTGTAGTGATGAAGAACTCCCACTGCTTTTGCTTATCTGAGAGTGTCTTAACCTGTCCCTCATTTTTCGAAAGTTTTGCCAGATACAAAATTATTTATTGGGAATTTTTTGCTTTCAGCACTTTAAATATGTCATCCCACTGCCTTCTTGCCTTCATGGTTTCCACTGAGAAATCAACACTTAATCTTACTGAGGCTCCCTTGTATGTGACTTGTTGCTTCTCTCTTGAAGCTTTCACAATTCTCTTTATCTTTGACCTTTGACAATTTGATTATGATATGTTTCAGTATGTTTCTATTTGCGTTTATCCCATTTGAAGTTCATTGAGCAACATGGATATGTATATTCATGTCTTTCATTAAATTTAGGAAGTTTTCAGCCATTTTTTCTTCTAGTATTCTTTCTGCCCCTTTCTTCTCTTTCTGGGATTCTCACATTGTATATATTGGTATGCTTGATGGTGTCCCACAGGTTCCTCAGGTTGTATTCACTTTTATTCATTTTTCCTTGCTGCTCCTCAGACTGGATAATTTAAATTCTTATTTTCAAGTTCACTGATTCTTTTTTCTGCCAGCTCTAATCTGTGATTTAACCCCTCAAAGGAATTTTTAATTTCTCTTACTATGGTCTTCAACTCTGTTTGGTTCCTTTTCATAATTTCCACATCTCTATTGTTGATAATCTCTTTGTGTTATCTAACTGTCCTGATTTCCTTTATTTCTTTCTCCATGTTTTCCTTTAGCTTTTGAGTATATTTAGGACCATTTAAAAAAAATTCTTTGTCTGATATGTCCCAGGTCTGGTTCTCCTCATTGATGGTTTCTTATGCTTTAATCTTCTCCTTTGCCTGGTTCATCATTTCCTGTATCTTTGTATGTTTTTTAATCTTTTGATGAATCTGAGACATTCTGATATTTTAATGTGTTATCACTTGAATTTCTACTCTCTGGCATTTGTTCCTTAAGTTTTATCCTGCTGGTGTTATAGCAGAGTTTTCTTTGAATGCTAGTAGCTTGTTTTAAAAAAGGAAAAAAAGAAATTGCCTTTCCCATTCTTTGCAGATTGACCTTTGTGAGTGCTCTCCTTCAGGGCTTATCCATACAGTGAGTTTAGAGAACAGCTTCAGGCAAAAGTGTAGGAGCTTCACTGGTCCTTTCTGTACCTGCATATTATCTTGGGCATGTTCATGTAGCCCTGGGAATACCCCCATTTACATGAATATGAATGTCCCCTCTTCCCTAAGAAATATATTCCTTATGGTCCTGGACACTGCACTGTATTTCCTACAGCCAGCAATCTCTTTCCCCAGGCAGCTACTTGACTCCTGTCCTACAGTTTTCTGTAGGAGAGCTCTATAAGCTGCCTTCCACACACAGGGCAAGTTCTAGGATGACAAATCCCTCAGGCCACTACCAGAAGATTAAGCCAGGCATACGTGCTCCTAGTATGTGCATGAGGGTTATTCTGCTCACTCCAGAACCAGGACCAGGGATCTGCACTTGGAGCATGGGCTGGCTCCACACCAGCCAGTCAGGGGTGGGAGTGGGGCAGCCAGGGTGCCACAAGATCCTACTGATTTTAAATTGTCTTTTTCTTGATTTGGCGCTTGGCCTGTTACTACAGTCCTTTAACTGTTTTTAGGGGCTCTAAGAAAGATGTTTCTGCCAGTTCTTGCTGGTTGTTAAAAGCTTCTGAGGATAAGGGAGGCAAAGTCCTGAAGTGTCTCACTCTGCCATCTTGATCATGGCGGGGCCCTCTATGATATTTTTAATTTTAATTATTATATATTCAGTTTCTAGAAATTCTGTTTTGTATCTTTTCAAATCTGCCTGCTCATTCAATAGGGTCTTCTTTCTTAGTCATATTTTTTATATATTTTTTTGCTTCTTTAAACATGATGCTGTAGCCAATAATTCTAGTGTCTTTGTTAGTTGGGTCTCATGTTTATTATTTCTGCTTTCCCTAAGTCACAGTGGCTTGCTTCATGTGTTTTGTGATTTTTATTGTGTTTTTATGTTCATTGGTACTTTATCTCAATTCGTTTTTCATATTTTAGCCAGAATTTTTAGGTTAGCTAAATTGAGAGTTACCACCCGCCCCCCCAGGGTAATTTAGGTTCTATTTGCTTGAAATGGAAGGTATAAAATTTTTCTAGTCAATTCATTAGGAAAAAAATAGGAGAAATAATATACCTTTACCAACATAAAATGAGACTCTGCCTTTTAAAAGAGAAATTTTAGAGTTTATCCTTAGACTATTGCATCCAAAGGGCCAATCATTTTGACAACCAATTAAGTATTTAAAGTCTATTAATTCCTGGATTCAGTTCCCAGTGCCTCCTTAAGAAATAAGGAAGACAACAGACACAGCAAATGCAAACAACGAGGGGGTGGGGAGAAATAAATAAAATAAAGTAGTATTACTTTTTATGCATTGTTCAGTTATAATATATGACTAAAGTATCATTTCTATGTATGAAATGTTACTAATTGATTTGCAGTGTCAAATTAAATGATTTCGTGCTGTTCCTTTGATAGTATAATTTTGTATTTTCATTTGACATCCATACATGAAGAAGAAAAAGTATAAATAAGATTTTATTCATTAAACATTGTCACCCTTTGTCATTAAAAGATGCAGGACTACTAATAAAGGCAGGTGATATTTCTCAAAATTCCCTTTTAGTTTTTTACTCTCTAAATTCCCTAATTTACTTCTAATTATATAGAAGAGGAATTCTAATATTGTCTGTTCAGCATCTGTAAGATAAAATTCATATCAAAAGAGATATTCAATATTAGTTTCACATTCTATTGTAAGAAAATAGTAGAAGATTGAAGTTTTTTTCACATCTTTTCACCTCAGGTGCCTGGATTCATTTACTTTCCTACAGTGGGGGATATATGTTTGGCTTTAACCAGAAATAGCTTGCATTATTTTAATCTGTAGTTTACTTCAGGTCCTTTCAGAAACAAGTAGGATACAAATCATGAAAAATGAAAAAGGATTTCCTTGCCTTCAATTCCTGTGGCTCAATCTTAAAGCCCAAATAATCTTGCATGGATTTTTTTTTTTTTTTTGTAACACTAGTCATACTAATTTTTGACATAGCAGTGCGATATGAGAAAAATATTTCTGGATCACTGCATGTAAGATACAATGTTCATTATTGTTCTTAAGTCATTTCATGTGTTAATTCCCCACCCACCCACCCAAAAGAAAACCCAAGATCTTTTATGTCAGGGACTGTCTGCTACTTTGTTTATATGCCTATATCCTCTTTTTGTCAATCTTTAGGCCTGTATAAATCTCCAGCTCATCCGAAGTATTTTTTATCTTGGCTAGCTTGAGCAATAGAACCTCCCTAGTCTCTTTCTCATGAATAACTTACACCTTTACATTTATCTTACTGTCAGAGGAAAATTGTGTACATGGTAGAAAAAGGTCCAATATAAGTTGACTTAGTTGATCTTCCATTTTGATGGAAAGATTCTAAGATGTGTTTCTGTACCATTTGTTTTCTGAATATATCCAGATTATTTCTTATCCCAATGAAACAGATATAGGAGACTGTACTGTAATTAGCTAATTCTATAATTCTTGCCAGGATAGTCAGAGTTGTTCATTGTGAACACATTCTGCTGCCAAAGCTGAGTTGGAACATTGTGTTTATTTGTGAGAAGATATGAGTATGAACAATTTGGTTTGAAGAATAAATGGAGGAATAGTGTACATTGATAAACCTGATGAAATTATTAATCTTTTTAAGAAAAATTATTTAGTTATATAGAGGAGTTCACATTGAATGCTGAATATCATACTGATATTGTAGAAATTGAAAAGTCTGTCTATATTTCATTTAGAAGAGTTTCTAGTTTTCCTCTTGCCTTTTTGAGCAGTAGGCAGATGTATTGAGGCAACTTAGCTTGGTGTGATAAGCAACATTTTGGAACATAGAGCAGAACTGTATGTACAATGTCAGGGAGTCCATTTCTGTGTGTATTTGCTATGTACAAGGAACTTTATATAAGCACTCTAGTGGGGGAGGAAGGTTAAGGTAGATAAAATAAGTATGAATAACAAATATTCTTTTAAATAATGCAAAATCCAATAGGAGAAATAGATTAGTAAATAATTAATAGAAAAATAGAGTGAAACAAATGTTAAACAGAGTTTCCAGTAACATACTGCTGGGTAACATAGGAAAGAGCAATGAATATTGAATAGAGAATGGGTAGACTATGGCATTTAATTTGATTCTAGAAAAGAAGTAATATTTTGATAGGTGGAAGATGGTGGGGATAGGAGTGCAAGGATCTCATTTTGAGGAACTGGTAATGTAGAGGCATGCATGCCTAAAGCCCCAATTTTATGGACTGGTAAAGGAGAATATGAGGTCAAGCCATATGGGTATTGAACTTTTATTCTGTAATAACAGCAATAACAACTAATATTTCCATAATATTTTCATGTACATATTTTAGCTTAACCAGGTTAGTGAGAGTTATTATTACTATCTCCAAATATATGCATGTTTCAGTGTGATTTAATGGAAAGATCTGGATTTGAAAGCTAACTTCGTCACTTAAAAGCTACATAACCTTAGACAAGTTATTTTATATTACTGAGTCTCATCTATAAAATACAGATAATACTTTCTTCAGTAGGCCTGTGCACTGCACTATTCCAAGGGTGTCATTCATATAAACCAGGAGTTGATAAACTTTTTAGGTAAAAAGCCAGATAGTAAATATTTTAGGCTTTGAGGGTCATCAGGTCTCTGTAGCAATTACCAATCCTGCTGTTACAGCATGAAAACTGCCATAGACAGTATATAAAGTAATGGATGGCTGTCTTCCAATAAAACTTCATTTAAAAAAAGGGGGGGGCGGGAAGCAGATATGGCTCAAGCAATTGAGTTCCCGCCTACCACATGCAAGGTCCCAGGTTTGGTTCCCGGTACCTCCTAAAGAAGATGAGCAAGATAGCGAGCTGATGCGATGGGCAGGTACAGCAAGCTGACGCAACAAGATGACACAACAAGCGACACAAGGAAAACATAATGAGAGACACAACAAAGCAGGGAATGGAGGTGGCTCAAGCAATTAGGTGCCTCCCTCCCACATCGGAGGTCCCAGGTTCAGTTCCCAGTGCCTCCTAAAAAGAAGACCAACACACAACAAACAAACACAGCAAATGCAAACAATGAGGGGGTAGGGAGAAATAAATAAAATTAAAAAAAAAATTTTTTTTAATATAAAAAAACAGGCGTTAGGCCAGATTTGACCCATAGCCCAAAGTTTTCTGACCCCTGACATAAAGTATAATGTGAACAGTGCTTCCTGGAGTTGTGCCATTTGTAGCACAGGTCATTTTAAGTAATAAATTATTTGTGCTATAAGAAATATTTTTATCTAATATGTATAGTACATGTTGATGCTTAATGATAAAAGTCCATCTACTCTTCTCTCTTCACTTTTAAAGCTATTGCCATTGTATTTTTGGGTAAACCACCTAAACCTTTCTCCTCAGCTAACTTCAGAATTCTCAGAAGGGAAATAAAAACTATGTTCTACCAGATTAACTATTGTTAAATGTGTTCATTGGAGTGATAATATACAAATGTTTTTAATTCCTTAAAGACAGTTGTTTTAGTTTGCCAAAGGGCTGCTGATGCAAAGTACCAGAAATCTGTTGGCTTTTATAAAGGGGATTTATTTGGGGTAAAAGCTTGCAGTTCCAAGGCCATGAAAATTCTAAATTGAGGCATCAGCAGAAATACTTTCTCACTAAAGTCATCTGCTGTTGATACTGGTATGTTGCCATGTGGTGAAGCAAGATGGCTGCTGATCTCTGCAAGGGTTCAGCCTTCCCCTCTGGGCTTGTGTTGCTCCACAGGCCCAGCCTCTTGAGGCTTCATGCTTAAGTAATCCTGTAGTCCCCTCTCCTGGCATAGGGTTTGTCTCTTAGGGCTTCTGTCCTTGCAGCTCAGCTGTGGGCAAAACTGTAGTTTTTTCTCTCACATGGCAGTCCCCATTTTTCCTATCTCTCTCTGTTATGAGTCCATTTATATCAGACCCAGCAAGGGGGTGGAGACTTAACCTGAATCACCTTAACTGATGTAGTCCAATAAAAAGCCCTACAGCAGTCTTAACAGGTAATCTAATCAAAGACCCCTCAGCTGAATTTAATGCAATCAAAGGGTACCACACACAGAGGAATAGATTAGTTTACAAACATAATCTTTCTCTTTTGGGGATTCATAAAATAATCTCAAACTACTGCAACAATGTTAACTGGAAATCATGGCTGATACATTGTTATAACTGAGTGCCACTATATCTAGAAGTCTTAAATACAGCGCAATAGGGAGCCTGCATTGATGGCATTATTCGGGGTCTTGTAATTTGATATTTTGTGTACACTATCATATCAGATTATGCAAATCAAATGTTGATTATATACTAGGGATGATTTTCAGTCTTGGTTTAGGAATAACAAATTAATTGCTCTTTTTAGGATATTATATGCTAATCATTTTTGTGAGACTATATGATGACTGTAATAATTCTGTCCTCCCATTCTTGATGAGAAAAGAAATCTTTTATAGGTTTAACTGTAATAAAGGATTTCCTATTTCTACATTTGAGAATATTGCCTTCTGTTTACACTCTATAGATACATTATAAACATTTTGCCTGTATTTTGTTTTAACAGATGTATATGAAAGACTATTAATTTTGTTAAAAATATTTGCTATTTACATTTTTAAAAAATTATTCTGGTAACATATGTACAACATAACCTTTCCCATTTTGCTATTTTCATTTGAATATAAGAAAATGTCTTAGAATTTCACAAATGTTTTAACATTTTGGTGCACTAACATTTCTAGGTTTGTCTTTTTAATGTTTTCTCTCTTTCATTTCTCAAAAATTCAAGTATTATATAATGATTTCTGGGGAGCAGATGTGGCTCAAGCAGTTGAGTGCTTGCTTCCCACATGGGAGGTCCTAGGTTCGGTTCCCTATGCCTCCTAAAAGCAACCCCCCCACACCCCCAAGCAAACAAAAGACCAACTCAGGGGAGCTGATGTGGCTTAGTGGTTGAGCACTGGATTCCCACATACAATGCCCCGAGTTCAATCCCAAGTCCCAGAACCTCAAAAAATAAAATAAAATAAAAAAGATTTCTATATCATACATTCACTGGGAAGCTAGAAAGATTTTTGCATTCTAGCAAGTAAATAAAATATACTATAAATAAACCATGCTTTCTTTGTCCCTCATAGCAGTTTTTTACTTAGAGTCTATTTTATATGACCTTAGTATGGCTACCCCCATCTTTCTTTTGGGGTATATTTTTCCCATCCTTTCACTTTCTGCCTACTTATATCTTTGAATTTAGGGTGAGTCTTTTGTAAACAGCATACAGTTGGGTCATGCTTTTTATCCTTTCTGCCAATTTCTGCCTTTTGGCTGGAGAGTTTAATCCATTCACGTTTAAAGTAACTACTAGTAATGCAGGACTTTGTTCTGCCATTTTGCTATTTAATAGTCTTGTAAGACTTACTTTGACTCTTAATTCTTCTACTTTCATATTAATTTGTTTTTTGTTATGTAACATTTTGAATGCCTTCTCATTTCTTTCTGAATATATTTTTAATATATTTTCTTTGTGGTACATTGTGCTTTTGTTTTTGTTCATATCAAGATATTTCCTAATTTCCTTTGTGATCTTTTTCTTTGGCCTATTTGTTGTTTAATCATGTGCTATGTAATTTCCACATTTGAAATTTTTTCCAGTTTTCCTTCTCTATTGGTTTCTACCTCTATCCCGTTGTGGTCTGTTTTAGTTTGCTAAGGGCTGTTAAGACAATATACCAGAAATGTGTTGGTTTTTATATTGGGAATTTATTAGGTTAAAAGCTTACTGTTCTGAGGCTGTGAAAGTGTCCAATCAAGGCATCATCAAGAGATGCATTTTCACCAAGTTGTAGCTGTGGGAATCAGGCACATGGCAGGGCAAAATGCTCATCTTTCTCCTCTCCACCAGGCCTCTTCTCTTCAGCTTTGACCCGCTCTGTGGACCTAGCCCCTTGGGGAATTTTTACGTGCTTCTGGACTCCACAGATTCCAGCCTTCAGTTTCCAGGACCTCTCCTGTTTCTGAAGCTTTTTGTCTGTGTATCTCTGCTTTCAGTCCTCTGTTTGTAAAGGACTCCAGCAAGAGGGCCAAGACTCACCCTGAGTCATGCCCCACTGAAGTAATCCAACCAAAGTTCCCACAACTGAATCCAGTCTAATTCAAGGGTTCCACACCCGCAGGAATGGATTCGCTTCAAGAACATGAATCCACAAAAAGCTTCAAACTGTTACGTAGTCCAAGAAGATTCTTTGTATACTTTCAATATTTTTAAATTTATTAAGATTTGATTTGTGGCCTACTATATGGTCTGTTCTTGATAATGTTCCATGTGCTCTTGAGAAGAATATGTATTGTGTTGCTATTGGGTGGAATGTTCTATATATGTCCACTAGGTCTTACTGTTCAGTGTTAAGTCCTTTTCTTTTTTTATTTTTTAAAACAATTTATTGAAGTATATCATTCATACATGAACATACATAAACTATAAGTGTTCAGTAAACACCGTGATCCTACAAAACAAACATGCATAACATCATACAGGGCTCCCACACATCACCCCCCACAAACACCCTACATTGTTGTGAAACATTTGTTAACAAATCATGAAAGAGCATTGTCAGAGTATTACTACTAAGTTTAGTCTGAATCTTCCTCCCC
>JAQZBX010091449.1:0-12390 GCA_029593785.1 Cabassous unicinctus
GGGAGTGAGCTTTAGCCAATTCCCTCTCCACCGTGTGTGGGACAGGGACAGAATGGCCGGCTGACCACCTGGTCCCCAGAGTGCACTCTCAACCATTGTTTGGGCCATTTCTTCCCCTCCACTGTCAGTGAAAGATGCTTTGGGGAAGCAGACCTGGGCCTCATGGTGGGTACAACTGAGCCAGAAGCCCCTGATTTTCTGCTGCCCCAGAAACTGTATCTTCAACAACTGGAAAGCAAGTCACCGACAAGGCCAGGCAATCACCCTGTACCTCGAAGCCTCCAGATGAATGAATTATGCCCTGAGACATAAGACCGGAATGCCAAGACCCCGAGAGAAAAGATAGTGAACTTTAATTCACGCCGAGGAGTAACGGATGGTTATTTTTAAAATAGCATGTTGCAAACATTCCATCACCCTCCAGTGGTTCCAGGATAAGGTCCAGCTCCTGACTTGGCCCTTGTCCCCACCTCACTCCAAACACTATCCCTTGGGTCGACCATTTGCTCTTGATTTCCTGTGTCAGAGTCTCTTAAGGCTCCAGGGATTTGCACTTGCCGCTCCGTCTACCACACCCTTCCCTGTCTCCTGCACTCTGCAAATCTCCACTCACCTTTTTAGACTCCTCCGGGAGCGATTTCCAGGATGCCCAAAGCTCCGTGGGTTTGGCTGCTAGCCTCAGCTCCTGCAGGGCCACCTGTTCCTCTCTCCTGGCACCTCTGTACTGCACTGTAAGAAGGTCCATGCTGGACTGTCCCTGCCCCAGCCTCAAGGCAGGTGCTGTCGGTGCCATTTTCCTCTTCCTCTCAGTGCCTGTTTGTTGACTGACTTACTGAGTGACTGCAGACTCTTGACTGAGCAGGCTTGATGGGAAGAAAAGAGAAAACAAGAGAACTGACCCCAAGGAGAGAGTCAGAGAGGCAGCAGAGCCTTTGAGGTAGCCGACACCCCCCTCCAGAGGATGTGGATGGCCTGCCAGCTTGCCCAGCTTGTCACAAATTAGCGAAGGTGGGCAGCATCACTGTGTCAGCCCATGGAGGGAGGCATAGGCGAGCCCCTTGTCCTCCTTGGTCCTCCCGTGAGAAGCTTTGATCTTGCTCTGCTGTCCATCCCTCCCCCGCTTCTGGGTTGGGTGGCCCCTTTGGCTGGGCCTCCTGGTTGACCTCGTGGGTGCCCCAGCATAGCTGTGAGGCTCCCACCACACCAGGGAGATTCACTCATGGTGGCAGGCGAGAAAGGTCGGTTGTGAGCTCTCGGGGACCCAGCATCCTGGCTAAAGAGCAGACAGAGCTGGGGTGAACCTCAGCACTGCTGCTTCTCCTTGTGCCACCTCAGGCAGCTGTCTTCATGCCTCTGCTTCTCAACCTGCTTATTTTTATTTTATTTATTTTATTTTTTAAAGATTTATTTATTTATTTATTTATTTATTTATTTATCCCCCCCTTGCTGCTTGTGTTTGCTGTGTCCATTTGCTGTGTGTTTTTTCTGTGTCTGCTTATCTCCCCCTCTCTGCGAGGTCTTGCTGCATCAGCCCACTGCGCCACGCGGGCCGGCCTGCCCTCACAAGGAGGCCCCAGGAAGCGAACCCAGGGCCTCCCATATGGTAAACGGGAGCTCTATCGATTGAGCCACACCCGCTTCCCTACCTGCTTATTTTTAAATGGGGATAATAATCGTATCTACATCATAACGTTGCTGTGGGGAATAAGCTGAACATGCGGAAGCTCAGTGCCTGGCATGTGGTAACCCCTCCCAAGAAATGGCAGCTAAAGAAGACCCAAAAGAGGGGAGTGGGTGTAGCTCAGTGGTTGAGCGCCTGTTTCTCATGTACAAGGTCCCAGTTTCAATCCCCAGTACTTCCTAAAAAACAAACAAACAAAAAAATCACCTAGTAAAACCTAGTGCTAGAAGCTGGTCAGAGCCATGAGGTCAGCTGGGAGAAAGTGTTTAAAGGACAAGGCCCCAGCGTGCTCCACCTTGGAGAGGCTGGGCCCAGAAGGATGAGCCAGGCCAAGAGAGCGAGGAGATTGCCGTGAGGTGGGAGAACCAGGAAAGAGTGGGGGGGGGGGGCTTGAGGAGAAAGGGCTCCCCCCACTGGGCTAGATGCTTCTGAGAGAGTAAAAGGGGTGAGGATTGAGAAACGGCCATTGACTTTGGCCATGGGAGACCCTGGCGCGGGCACAGCAGCGGGAGCCTGGCTGGAGTAAGTTAGTGGTGGAGGTGAGAGGGAGGGTGGGTGGGAGGGAAAGGCCCCCCTGGAGCTCTGCTGGTAAGAACAGCAGAGAGGGGCTGTGTGGTCACAGGAGGGTTTTGATTTTTTTTTCAATATGAGTGATGTTAAGGCCTGTTTGTATGCCAATGGGGGAAACCGCATAGAAAAGGGGAGACTGACCGTGCAGGAGGGGAGAGGAAATGGCAGGAGTGAAGTCCTCCAGTCGTAGGGAAGCAGTGGGCCTGGACAGGGGTCCCCCAAGTGAGGGGAGAGGATGGCCAGATGAGCCAGCCAGATGTCTGCATTCGGCCAGCTGGATGCCTTCCTTTGCTCATTAGATACATTTGGAAAACCCTTTGCCCTGCTGGCCTCTCGTGGGGTGGTTTCCCTAAGCAAAGGGAAGAGACTAAAGAGTGGGTAGCATTGTTTCTGGGACCTACAGGAAAGGGCCCTGTGGGTGAAGTATGCTTGGAGAGTCCAGTCCAACAGCCTGGGACCGTGTGTCTGTGTGTCTGTCTGCCTCCACACCAGCTGTTCCTGCTGGTTGGGTTTGGCTTCTAACCCCACAGCTGCCTCATCTTCATCTCAAGTGTCCCGACTCAGAGCAGAAGACCTGACTTCCAAAGGGGCCTCCGGGAACTGACCAGAAGGAGCCTGGAGCAGGAGGCTGACTCGGGGGTGGCGGGTGGAGGTGCCTGATCCCCCTGAAATGGAGGATGCTGAGGTGCATACAGCTGCTGGGGAGGACGGTGAGGACATCAACAGTCCCCCAAGGGCACTGACAAAGGGGACCTGTCCTTGCTGTCAAGTTCCAAAGCCCAAGGCCGAGATCGGACCAGTTAGGACAAATAGGAGAAAGTTGTCTTCCCCAAGGCTTTGAATAATCTCATCATCCTCCACAGGCAAGAATGCGAGTGGGACTCAGAAGTGGGTTGGGCCATTTGTAAAGACAAAGCCGAGAGTGCCAAGAAGAGATGCTGGCTGGGCCTGACCTTGGAGGGGTCCGAGAAGCAGCCCACCATCATCAGCCCACAGGGCCGCAGGTCTGAGCTGGGCTTGGGGCACAGGGCAGGGCCTGCTTGTGCTCTTCAGCCTGGACATCATAGGGCTGGGGAGCGGGGTCCTGTGGCTTCCAGGTAGCCAGCCAGGAAGTAGGGGCTGGGGTCAGCAGGTGGCAGGCAAGTGGTTCATGGGAGAAGAGCCTGCCTCTCCCAGGAAGCCTGAGGGTGTTGGTGGGCAGAGGGTCAGAGTGGAGCCCACCCATGTGTGGCAGAGATCAGCCTGGCTTCAAGGAGGAGCTGGGACAGAGGCTGGGAGAGGCATTCCAGCTATGAAAGGTGCCCTGCTTCTCCAGGGGATGTCACGCAGCATGGGCACCACACTCAATGCCCCATGACCGACCTTGGGGCAGTTTTCATTTTTAACAACTTTATATCAAATTCACAAAAATAGAAGAACAGAAAAGGGCATCTCAACAAGTTATAGAAACATTACCCCTAAAAAGTCTTTTTTCAGATGCTTTTATCTCATCTAATTCCCACTGCTAACTCAGTTGTTCCTCTAGTGTTCAGAAAGATACACAGACGAACACAGATTAGTTGAATGACATAGTAAAGATCTCCTTATTAATGAAAAAAAATGAAGAGAAAAAAATGCTTAATCATATTCATATCTTATAAAACCAAACCCCATATTCTTTTTTTTTAACCTTTAGAATTAAAATAGTACCAGCTCTGCTTTGGCTACAAAAACATTTCTATGTTAACTATAGTCCATAAATGACATTAGTTATATTTTTCCCATGTATCACCACATTCCTAACACCCTGTAGTAGAAAACATTCCTGTATTTATATTATTAACCACAATCCTTACCTACTTCCAAAATCACTGTTATACATTCCCAATATTATCCTCCAGCTGTCCTCTAACATTAATCTTCCTAGATTACTCAGTTCAACCACAATCACATCCATAAAGCAACAGTGTTTGTTACATTCATTATATGTTACCATCATGTCCAACCATTACCACATATTTACATTTGACCTTATTAAATACTTTTCATACACCCAGCATCTTTTCCCCCTTCTCATCCCACATTCCATCTCCCACCAACCTACACTTCATAGTCTACTATGTCTATTCATTTTATTTAGTGTATCAGTGAGACCATACAACATTCGTCCTTTTGTGTCTGGCTTATTTCACGCAACATAATATCCTCAAGTTTTCTCCATGTTGCTATATGCTTCTCCAATTAATTTCTTCTTACAGCTGAATAATATTCCATCATATGAATATACAATATCTTGTTTATCTATTCATCGGTTGACAAACAGTTTGTTTCCATCTTTTAGCAATTGTGAATAATGCTGCTATGAACATGGTGTACAAATATCTGTTCATGTCCTTGCTTTCAGTTCTTCTGAATATATTCCTAGTAATGGGATTGCCAGATCTAATGGCAGTACTATATTTAGTTTCCTAAGGCACCACCAGATCATCTTCCACAGAGGCTGTACCATTTACTGTCCCACCAACAGTGAAGGAGTGTTCGTATTTCTCCACATCCTCTCCAGACTTGAAGTTTTCTGTTCTTTTAACAATGGTCATTCTGTATGGTGTGAGATGATATCTCATTGTAGTTTTGATCTGTGTTTCCCTAATAGCTAGTGGTGTTGAACATCTTTTCATGTCTTTTTGGCCATTTGTTTTTCCACTTTGGAAAAATGTCTGTTCAATTCTTTTGCCCTTTTTTTAATGGGGTTGCTTGCCATTTTGTCATTAAGTTGTATGATCTCTCTATATAACATGGAGATCAATCCCTTATCAGATATAGGGTTTCTGAAGATTTATTCCCATTGAGTAGGCTGCCTTTTTACTTTCTTGACAAAGTCTTTTGAAGAACAAAAGTATTTAATTTTGAGGCAGTCCCATTTATCTGTTTTTTCTTTTGTTGCTCATACTTTGGGTGTAATGTCCAAGAAAGAACCACCAAGCACAAGATCTTGAAGATGTTTCCCTACATTTTCTTCTAAGAGTTTTATGATTCTAGTTTTATATTTAGGTCCTTGATCCATTTTGAATTAATTTTTGTATAAGGTGTGAGATAAGGGTCCTCTTTCTTTCTTTTAGATATGGATATCCAGTTTTCCCAGCACCATTTGCTGAATAGACTATTCTGACCCAGTTGAGTGGGTTTGACAGCCTTTTCAAAAATCACTTGAACCTAGATATGAGGGTCTATTTCCAAACTGTCAATTTGATTCCATTCGTCAATCTTTCTTCATGCCAGTACCATGCTGTTTTTACCACAGTAGCTAGATAATATGCTTTAAAGTCTAGAAGTGAGAGTCTTCCAAATTCATTCTTTTTAAAGATATTTTTGGCTAATCAGGGGCCCTTACCCGTCTGGATAAATGTGATAATTGGCTTTTCCAATTCTACAAAGAAGGATATTGGAATTTTTACTGGGATTGTATTGAATCTGTAGATCAATTTGTAGATCAATTTGGGATCATCTTAATGGTACTTAGTCTTCCAACCCATGAACACGGAATATTCTTCCCTTTATTTAGACCATCATTGGTTTCATTTAGCAAAGTTTTATAGTTTTCTGAATACAGGTCCTTTATGTTCTTAGTTAAATTTATTCCTAAATATTTGGTTATTTTACTCCTATCGTAAGTGGAATCTTTTTCTGACTTCCTCCTCAGATTGTTCATTAGTATTGTACAGAAATACTATTGATTTTTGCCACGTTGCTGAAATTGTCTATATGTTCTAATAACTTTGTTGTGTATTTTTCATGATTTTCTAAGTATAGGATCATATTATCAGCTAATAACGGAAGTTTTACTTCTTCTTTTCTTAATTGCTCTAGCTAGCACTTCTAGCATGCTATTGAATAACAGTAGGGAGAGTGGGCATCCTTGTCTTGTTCCTAATCTCAGTGGGAAAACTTTCTGTCTTTCCTCACTAAGAACACTGTTATCTGTGGGTTTTTCATATATGCACTTTATCATATAGAGAAAGTTGCTGTTTGGGGGTGTAATGCTCTATAAATGTCTATCAGATCTAGTTCATTTATCATATTATTCAAGCTCTCTGTTTCTTCATTTATCCTCTGTTGAGATATTCTATCTAATGCTGAGAATGGAGTGTTGAAGTCTCCAACTATTATTATACAGATGTTTATTTCTTCATTCAGGTTTGCCAGTGTGTGCCTCATGTATTTTTGGACACCTATGTTGGGTGCATAAATATTTATTATTGTTATTTCTTCATGGTGAATTGTCCCTTTTATTAATATATAGTGACTTATTTCATCTCTTATAATAGTTTTGCATTTAAAATCTATTTCATCCGAAATTAGTATCACTACACCTGCTCTTTTTTTTTATTGCTATTAGCCTGCCATATCTTTTTCCAGTTTTTCACTTTCAACCTGATTGTGTCCTTACATCTAAGGTGAGTCTCTTGTAGACAACAAATAGATAGCTCATGTTTTTTTTATCCATTCTATTAGTTTATGTCTTTTAATTGGCGAGTTCAATCCATTAACATTCAGTGTTACTACTATAAAGGTATTACTTACTTCATCCATTTTATCCCTTGGCTTTCTGTTGTCATATCTTACTATTGTCTGTCTTTTAACCTTTTCAGTTTCTCTTATGTTCTTCATTTCTACACTCTTCTCCAGGGCTCTCTCTCTTGTCTTTTCCTATCAGGTTGTAACACACACTTTAATATCTCTTGTAGATTTGGTCTCTTGGTAACATACTCTGTCAGTTTTTGTTTGTAAAGACTTTAAACTCGCCTTCATTTCTGAAAGACAGTTTTGCCAGATAAAGAATTCTTGGCCTGCAATTTTTCTCTTTCAGTTCCTCAAATACATTGTACCACTGCCTTCTCACTTCTCTAGTTTCTGAAGAGAGATGGGAACTTAGCCTTATTAAGCCTCCCTTGTAAGTAATACGTTGCTTTTCTCTTGCTGCTCTCAAAATCCTCCCTTTATCTTTGGCCTTTGACAATCTGAATAGTAGATGTCTTGGAGTAGTTCTATTAGGATTCATTGTGTTTGGGGTATGCTGTCCTTCTTGAGTATCGATATTCACATCTTTCATAAGGGTTGGAAATTTTTCAGTCAGTATTTCCTCAAATATTCTTTCTACCCCTTTTCCATCCTCTTCTTCTGGGATACCTATAAAATGTATTTTTGTGCATTTCATGTTGTCTTTCAGTTCCTGAGACACTGTTCAAAATCTTTACATTCTTTTCTCTGTCTCTTCTCTTATCATTTCAATTTCAAATGTCCTATCTTTGAATTCACTTATTCATTGTTTTAACATTTCAGATCTGCTGTTATATGCCTCTAATATTGTTTGTTTGTTTGTGGTTTTTTGTTTTGTTTTGTTTCTTTTGAGGTACTGGGGCTAGGGATTGAAACTCAGACCTCATATGTGGGAAGCTGGTGCTCAGCCACCGAGCCCTTTGACTCCTCTGATTTGGTTTTTATGTCTATTTGCTTGTTGTTGTTTATTTGTTGTTTTGTTTTTAGGAGGCACCAGGGACCAAACCCGGGACCTCCCATGTGGGAAGCAGGCTCTCAACCACTTGAACCACATCCGCTCCCCTCTAATGTATTTTTAATCTCATCCATTGTGTCTTTCATTCCCATAAGCTCTGTTACTTTTTCATAGGCTTTCAAGTTGTTCTTTATGCTCACACAATGTCACCTTAATATCCTTTATCTCTTTAGTCATATTTTCTTTATCTCCTAAATTGATTAAGGAGGTTTGTTTGAACATCATTTATTAGTTGTCCTAAATACTGAGTCTCATCTAGATTCCTGGCTTGTTCCTTTCACTGGGCCATATTTTCCTATTTCTTAGTGTGAGTTGTTATCTTTTGTTGAGACCTAGGTATCTGGGTATGTTGATGATTTTGCTCTGTTGATCAATTTCCCTCTCATGCCTAGTGGTTTTATTTCACAGCTTGTCTTTGATTTTTTATTTAATTTTTCCTAAAATTTTAATATTGCCCTGTTTAAGTAGTCAAAGCTGGCAGAGAGCCAGTAATGGGGCCCAATCAGGTCTACTGTGCCTGGGAAAGAATCAGGAGACCAGTGTCTTCCTTTACTTTCTCAGATGGCCAGCAAATGGCACTCCTCAGCAAACCCTTCCACAGAGATGAATCCTTCAGTTTCCACTGCCTCTTCTGAGCTGGCAGATTTTGGTAGTTACATTCACTGAAGAGAATCCACAGTCAGCCTTTCACCACACACTCCCTCTTCCCTGGGAGGAATCTGTCCTTCTCTCTGTTGGCTGCTCAGGCACAGGATTTACTGAGGCTTTTCTCCTCGGGGTGGAGAGTGGGCAGAGTTCCCAGCCTCGGGGGTATCTACTCCTGGTTTTCCCTGTGGCCTCTCCATCTCTGCATCCCCAGTCCCTCCTGGAAATGCGTGCAGCACTTTCCTGTCCTGAGTGTGTCCCCAAAGCGACTCCCTCAGACTTCTTCTACACCTTCTTCCCTATTTTGCCAGAGAGCTACACCCTGTCTGAGCTACTCTGGCGCCGTCTTTGATCCTTCCAACCCTGGGCAGTTTTAAATATGCCCCATTCCAGGTCAATTGAGTTGTAAGCAGGTCTGCTCATCTTTTTTCCTGAGGCTCCCCAGTGGTTCTGAGGTCCAGCCAGAGCTTAGACAGCACATACCGAGCTCCTGTCCTGCTTCTGCCTCCCACTCACGTGGGAGCCACAGGCAAGGCCCTGACCGCACCCTTTGGAGCTCACTGTCCTCATGTGAGCAAAGGGCTGCGAGGGAAGACCTTGTGAGTGGGGAAGGTGGCCAGGCTGACCCCTCCCTCCCTCTGCAGGCTCAGAGAAAAAGATTCTCTTGCTTTAAACACATAGTTTATGTTGGTGGGATGGTAAAAACGGTGCAGCCTCAAAAAACAGTTTGTCACTTCCTCAGAAAGTTCAACATGGGCCCACCATATGATCTGGCACTTCCACTCTTAGGTATTTACCCAACAGAACTGGAAGCAGGGATTCAAACAGATATCTGTACCCCAGTGTTCCTAGCAGCACCATTCACAATAGTCAAAAGATGGAAACAACTCGAGTCCATCAATAATGAATGGATGAACACAATGTGGTCTACCCATACAGTAGAATATTATTCAGTCCTAAAAGGGAATGGAGTTCTTTACATGCTACAGCATGAACGAAACTTGTAAACATTATGCTGACTGAAACCAGCCAGACACAAAAGGACAAATATTGTCTGATTCCACTTACATGGAATATCTAGACTATACCAGGGGCCAGGGGGAGGGAGGAATGGGGATTCCCCTGAACTCTGCTTAATGAGTGCAGTTTCTGCTTGAGGTGATGGAAAAGCTTGGGTAGTGGGTGGTGGAGATGGAAGCATTACATTGTGCATGTAATGAATGCCACTGAGCTGTTGACTTACAACTCGTAAAAATGGGAAATTTTGTGTTCCCACAATAAAAATTTAAACAAAGACATACTTTAAAAGCCCCCAAGGCAGGGGATGCCCATGATGCTGCCTGCTCAGCTGAGAGGTTGGGAAAATAGAGCCAAGGGATCGGAGAGTTTAGAACTGACGTGGTGGCCAAGGGGAAAACTCCACAGAAGTCTGAAAAGAACGGAGAGAAGATAAAGGGTTAGAGCATTGGGGGGTGCGGGGGTGGGATAGGCTCGACCCCTGGTGTCTGCCTCAGAACCCAACCTGGAAGGCAACTGGACTGGGGATTTGCAGGTCTCACGCCAGACCCTAGTGGGGCGGAGGCTGAGGAGACCCAGCTGCGGGCCCAGCCCGGACCCCTGGGCAGGCCCTACAGCCACAGAGAGCCCCCCGGGATCGTTCCTGCAACCCCCTGGCTCAGCCACCGCCCAGGGAGGCTCCATCCACGCCCAGTCTCCATCCTGGTGCCTGACAGGCAGGAGGGGCCGGTGGATTAATAGTTAAGCCTCCCGCTCCTCCCAGGGGAGGAAGTTAATGTTTGAACACCAGAACAGAGTCACAGGAAATGCCACTCAGCGAGCTGCCTGGCACACTGACCACAAATTAAAGAAATAATTTTTCAGCTATTCCCCGTGAGGTGGCCGGAGCCTCCCCAGCATTTTGTGGGAACATTTCAGGGTTACCTTGATAACTGCATGACTTGCTCCACCAGGCTATTACTCTTTTTACAGAAGCCCACACCCCCCTCAGAGCTGGCTGGTGGAAGGGCTTTGGCTCTCCCTAGGGAAGGAATGTTCCAGAGGGATGGTGTGGTGGCAGGAAAGGTGTGAGCTTGGCAGACAGACAGACCTGGGCATGTGTCCTGGCTCTGTCGTTTTTGAGCTGTGTGACCTTGAGCAAGACACCTATCCTCTCCGGGCTTAGAGTCCTCGCCTTCAAAATGGAGACATACCACCTCCTTTTCTCCTTGTCTCTGTCCAGCTGGTTGCCAGCTCCCTCAGAGCATGGGAAGCGGCAACGTGCTGGCTTTAATGTAGTTTTCTTTTAACAAACAGTCCCCACTCCCCTTCCGGAGTCCCTTTCTGGCTCCTGATGTCCTTTGGCAGCCAAAGCCCCTCCCCACCCAGTTCACCCTCCACCCCCAGCCCTTTCTTTGGCACAACTGATTTTGGCTCATTTTTTTAAAAACCTGTTAACTTATGTTAGTATAAGCATTTTAGATTTTTTTTTTTTTCGTTCTTAAAACAACCTGTGTGGTAAGTACCATTATTATCCAGACTTTACAGAAGGGGAATCTGAGGCTCCAAGAGGCTCAATATGACACAGGACTCTCAGCTCAAATATTTTCACTCTAAATCCTGAGCATATTCTAGTTTGCAAACCAATCTGAATAAAGTAATCACAACTGAGCCTCAAACAACTGATGTTCTCACCCCCCAAGATGTTTATTTTTTGTTGTGGCAAAATACACATAACTAAACTTACTATTTAAACATTTCACAGTGTACAATTCAGTACTTTTAGTATAATCACAAAGTTGTGCTACCATCACCATGGCCTAGTTCCAGAACTTTTTCATCACCCCCAAAGAAAAAGAAAACCCCATACCCAACCAAAATGTCACTCCCCATGCCCCTCTCCCCGAACTAATCTGCTTTCTGTCTCTACTGATTTGCCTATTCCGGATATTTCATAAAAATGGGATCTTATAATACATGCCCTTTCTATCCGCCTTCCTGAGAAGGGCTTTGCATTAAAAAAATTTAAAAAAAAGATTGTTCATGTCAACTGTTAATTAGCATGACATGTGGCATGAAATGAAGAGCTTTAGGCCAGGTGAGAAGTATTTTTGTGGTCCATGAGGGGTGACCCATGGGGGCAGCAAAGGCTTTGTACAGCTCCCCAATGGTGCTCGGAACCTCACCTCGAGCTGAGCCTCTGGGCAGAGATATGCCTGCCTACTCCAGGGAAGAGGCCCCTGAGCTCCAGGGTCACGCAGTCCCAGGGACCAAGGGGTCCTTCATCTCATCTGGAGCCTCATCCACTCAGTGTATGAAGCATCCTGATTACATGACTTTCCATTCTCTGCTTGAATACTTTCAGTGATGGGAACCTCACTACTCCCAGGACAGTTCATCCCATCTTAAGGCTTGTGCTTCTTGGTTTGAAGACAAACAGCCCAGATTCTTAAGCTACATCTCTTGTGATGAGGTCTTAGATGCTTTGGTCACCCTGGGACCCCAGGTAGCCTCTATTCCCATCCTGACAATAGCTTCTGGGTGTGGTCCAGCCATCCCAGAGGAGAGGGGACGGATAATATCCTTCTCGACCTAGCTACTATACTAGCTTTAGCAGAGTCAAGGAGACCCCACCTGGCTGTCCCGTGGATGCCCTGGGGATGGGGAGGGGTCTAGGGCAAGAAGAACAATGAAGCCAGGATGAAGCCAGGACAACAGCAGCTGAGCTGGAGCTCTTTCCAAAATACTGTGGAATCTGGGTGAAGGCAAAGGGTGCTGTGCAGATGAGAGGGTCGTGGAGGTAGATATAGCAGGTCCCATGCCAGGAGAAAGAGTTAACACTGACAAAAGCAGAAGCTAGAGAACAACACTGGGGGCAAGACAAGAAGAGCAGAGGATTCCCTGGTTATATCCATTAGCAAAGTGAGCATCAGGGGGCTGGAGGGGG
>JAQZBX010091450.1:0-12389 GCA_029593785.1 Cabassous unicinctus
TATCAAATGTCATCATGTTTGACATTCCAACATATCCATCTTCCCCTCCCCAAGACCTCCTCCCAAAAGGGCAAAAGTTAATAATCTTCCACCCTATATATGTGTGCCACATCTATGCACCCCTTCTATAAACCCGCCAAGTTACACCAGCTCAAATGAGGCAATCCCAAACATGGGCAGGCAGGCTGAAGTCTCATTTTAGACCACTACCATGCCGGTGATCTAACAAACTTCTCTGCTTGAATTTTGTTCTGTCTCTGAGCCTCATTGGACCAGGACTAACAAACCCTAGTAAAAATATAAAGGAGAATCAAACAAACTAAAACTTCTGCTATGGTCTACCGTTAATAATCTCAATATAAGTTAGTTTTCTTATATTTTATTTCTAAAATAGCTTTATCTTTAAAATGCTCATAAGGAAATTAGGGCCTAAATTGTAAGCTCTTGCCACAGTCACAATTGTTTTTAAACTTTAATTGTTTTTCCTGAGTTTTAAAGTGCTTTACTCTTTCTGTTTATCCTGGTAATTCCCTAGAACCTTAAATATCTGTGTAACACCTAAAACTCAGAGTTAAAGTTCTCCAGCTGTGGAAATACCAAAGAAGTTGCAATAATTCTAAAAAGAGAACTCTCACTAGACCACTCTCATCTCAAGGTTATCCTTAGCTTCCCACAACCCACCACCAAGGAACAGGTAGGTGCATTTCTTAGCCTCCCTGGATATTGCCGTTTGTGGGCACACTACTTTTCTTCCATTGCCTGAACACTTTATGATCTCCTCAAACACTCCCAACCTGAAGCTTTCTCACTCTCTAGCCCCATCCTTTCAGCATCCCAGACTGGGCTCCAGGGCTGTAAAAATCCCATCCCCTCGGGCTTCCTTCCAGCTGTTTGTGAATGAGGAAGGAGGAAATGCATGTGGGACCATTTTCACCCCATTGGCTACTACACCCACACTCTGGATGGGGTCACTCGGGGCCTCCCCTCCTGCCCACTTGTGGTCATGGCCCCTGTGACTTTAGCTCAGGCCCTGTCTGAGTGTTTGGCTCAGCTCCCAAATTGTTGTGCCTCAGACCATGGAGACTCTGTTAAACAGCTGTGATACCCAGAATTTCTCTCAAGTGCCCTGGCACACCTAGAAGCTTCCATGTTAAGTGACCCTGACATTTCAATAGAGTATGTTAGAACTCTCAACTTTCCTCCCCAGCTCACCTGCCAAAGATGACCCTGGGCCCCATAACTGCATCAGCCTTCTCCACTCAGTTTTCAGTCCAAAACCACGTAACCAAGGGTTAAGAGTTAACAACAATTATGATTACAGAAACATTGCATAGACACCTTTAAAGTTAGACAAAAATGTTAATATGTGATTTACAGAATCTGTCTAGACCAGTTCTTAACCCATGGAAAGATTTCAGGGGGTATGTGAGCTTGAATAAAAAAAAAAAATCTTATTATCTGTGTCTGCATGTGTTTCCAAGAACAAGCTTGCATATTATAGGCAACACCAATCCCAGGGGAGATCTTAAAAGCTCTAAAAAAAAAAAAGTCATGAAATGATGGAAAACCAAAAGACAACCATAACAACAGATATTTATGAGCCAAATTAGTAAGTTATGTTTCTGTTTGTGTGTCTGTCTCTTTGTTCAATGTATATTTTCATACCTCTGGATGGTAATATCAAGTTAAGAAATAAAAATTCTTGTAAGAGCTCTATTGAATTTGCTAAAAATTAAATAAGCACTTATATTCCTATATGTAAATGAATACTCCTGGAGTCCAAATTAGAAAAAACAAACAGGTTGACAAAGCTCATATAAAAATGTGACTAAAGAAATTATTTCAAGGAAAAAACACCTCAAAAGTTTGTCCTGAACATTTTCATAATCTTTCTGTAGCCTATCCTACCCCCAGGGTCTTCTAAACTTGACTGAATTCAAGCAACTCATTAAAATTGGTCTAGAAACTTTGGGGTGTAGACTGGGCATGGAAAGGTAGGGGAGATGTGAGTTTAATTTAGAATTCTGTCTACTAGGCCTGGAAATTATAAATGATAGGGACAGTGGGAATACTTCTGTATAAACCTTGATTTGCACAGTCTGTCCCTGTAATTCTACAATTAAAATTTAAAAGCCTTGAGATGAGAATAATTAATAACCCAATTGCCAAATTTCAGTAAGTAAAAAGATCCATGAAATCAATGAAAAGGTTTTTCTATATTATAATTAAAACAAATTTAAAAGTTACTATGTAATATATTCCCCAGAGTCAAATAGTTGGTAGGCTTTTAAGGTTATATTTTTAAGGTATTATGAAAACAAAGCAGTTCTAACCTCCTATGAAGGAAAAGAAAAAAACAATTCTTACATAAAATATTATTTTTATTTTATTTTACTTTGGTGTAATCTCCTGGGATTTATAAATATATTAATAAGTTAACATTATGTCTGTTTCAGCTTTAAGATGATAAAGTTGTTTTTAACTAATGAAAGTATTACAAACCTCTTTTAAAAATAATTGTTTTGATTAAAATGAAATGAATACTTTTTCATAACAGACTGAGTTACTTCCTGAACACTTCCTTGTTGCTCAAGTGTGCCTCTCTCTAAACCAAATAATCTCCAATTTTTCTTATGTGTAATGTCATAGAAGCAAACACCCAACTTCTCTTATTCCTCCTCTTCTATTCTCTGAATGCTGCTCCTCTTTGCCAGATATCTTTCCATTTATTAAGGTCTTCTTAATTTCTTTCAGCAATCTTTTTTCACTTTCAGTTTACAGGTCTGTGTATAAGTCCATTACATCCTTGATTAAATTTAATTTAATCGTAAATTAAATATATTTAATTCTTTTTCATGGCATTTCAAATGGAGCTTTTTCTTGGTTTTCTTTTCCAGTTTTTCATTGCTGGTGTATAGAAATAAATTTATTTTTTTCCATGTTGTCCTTGTACCTTGCCACTTTACTGAATTAATTTTGTTAGCTCTAGCTGCTTTCCTTTAGATCTTTTGGCATTTTCTCTACATAGGATCATGTCATGTGCAAGTAGAGACAGTTTTGCTTTTTCCTTTCCAATATGGATGCCTTTTATTTAATTTTTCTTGCCTCTTTGCTCTGGAGAGAATATTCAGTACAATGTTGGGGCGCAGTTGTATAAACTGGCATCCTTGTTTGTTCCTAATCTTAGCAGGAAAGCTTTCAATCTTTCACTATTGAGTATGATGCTAGCTGTGGCTTTTTCCTATATAACTTTATCATGTTGAATACACTCTTGCTTCCTTTTGATAGAAAAATATATGCCATGCAATTAATAATCCTTTTACTTTGATCCTGTCTATTTTGTTATACTGGAAGTGAGTTTCTTGTAGAAAGCATATGTTTGGATCATGCTTTATATCCACTCTATCACACTACTTTTTTATAAAACAAATCAATTTTATTGATACATAGTAATAAAGTATACAATTCATCCAAAGTGTTCAATCAATGGTATTTGGTATAATCACATAGTTGTGTGTTCATCACTTCAATTATTATTAGAGCATTTTCATTATTTCAAAATATTAATCATAAAAAACAGATGAATAAGAAAATACCTCACCTCTCAATCTTTCTATTTTTCCCCTGCTGTACATAGCTGCTCTTTCTGGCTGTTCTTGCACAATTATTTATTTGTATATTAAGCAGTTTTATGGAGATATAATCACATACCATATGATCTATCCAAAGTGAATAAACAATGGCTTTTAATATAATCACAATGTAATACATTCATCTAAAAAATTTTAGAGCAATTTCATCACTCTAAAAACAAAGAACCAAACCATTAGCTTTCCTTCCTTAGATCTACATAACCACTAATCTCATTTCATCTTTATAAATTGATTTATATTACATTTTATATAAATGGAATCATATAATATGTAGTACTCTGTGTCTGGTCTTCTTCACTTAGTATAATGTTGTTGTTTTTTTGTCTGATTTTAACATTTTGTAGTACTAACTTACATTTGTTCAGCTTCAAAGAAAAATGGTCTTATGTATGCAATTCTACCAGTATTCATACTTCACATAACACATTTATATTTCACATAATATATTTAAGTCATAATTGAACAATCATACAGTATTTTTGCTTTTGTGTCTGGCTTGCTTCACTCAACATAATGTCTTCCAGGTTCATTCATGTTTTCATATGTTTCATGACTTCATTTCTTCTTACTGCTGCATAATATTCCATCATGTGTATACTCCACAATGTCCATTCATCAGTTGATGAACACCTGGTTGCTTCCATCTTTTGGAAATCATGAATAATGCTGCAATGAACATCAGTGTTCAGATATCTCTTCATGCCACTGCTCTCAGTTCTTCTGGGTACCCAGGAATGATACTGCTGGGTCCCATGGCAAGTCTATATTCAGCTTCCTTAGGAAACAGTCTTCCACAGTGGCTGTACCTTTCTACATTCTGGAAATAATACATGTGGAAATAAGATTTACGTTGGGCCACACACTGCTCCCAGGAGCAGAGAAATTAAGTAGCTATCTATTGTGGAGAAAAAATGGTATAGGAAATAGGATCATGTAACATGGAGAAATTAAATGGGATTGTCCCATTAAGTCAAGATTTTCAAAGGAGGCCAGCAAATTAATGAAAGGAGGAGCTTTAAAAATGTGCCCATTTATTTATCTTCATTCCTGTGATTTCAGCTGGGTAAAATGTTATCAATAACAATTGCCTCCCTTAAAAGTTTCCACTAATAGGGATTTTTTTTCACAGTCCTATGAGAAATATAAAAAATAGATATAATTTCATGAATTTAAACCTCCAGGCAGTCAGAAAAATCCAAAGCCATACCAGAAATTGCCCTGCATGTAGAAGGCAACTCCTACAAATCACAGTGAGATTGTAGACACATCAATGGGGAAATTCCTAGGGACATACATGCATGCTCAAAGCACATGCACAGAAAGGATTATGGTGGTCCTTCCACTTTTGTCTGGAGCAATTTTCTAACTCAATATATGGATAAACTCTGAAGAAGAGCATGTGCACAAGTCCACCTGCAAAGACTGGAAAAGGTGTTTTCTTTTACCTTTTAGTTTGGTAGCTCCTGGCATTCAGGGAAATCTCTGTCATAATACTGGCTGCATACATACTTTAAAAGCAGACACCTCAAAGTAAATATTCCTGCAATAACACAATAAATTATCAAAATATCCAGGTTTCAAAAAAAAGTTACAAAACATACAAAGAAACAGGAAGTGATGGTCCAGGAAAAGAAGAAAATATACAGCAATTGGAACTATCAATGAGGAAATCAGACATGGGATATACCAAAGAAAGACCTTTTAAAAAATGGTCCTAAATATGCTCAAAGACCTAAAGGAAAGCATGGAGAAGGAACTAAAGGAAATCATAAAATGATAGATGGACATGAAGAGAATGTCAGTAAAGAGACAGCATTTATGAAAATGAACCAAACAGAGCTGAAAACCACTGTAATAGAAATTAAAATTTCCCTTGAGGGGTTCAACAGTAGATGGAAGCTGGCAGAAAAAGGAATCAGTGAACTTGAATATAAGATGATTGAAACTGAGGAGCTGAAAGAAGAAACAATGAAGAAAAGTGAACACAGACTGAGGAATCTGTAGGATACCATCAAGCACACATATATGCACATTGTGAGAATCGCAGGAGTAGAAAAAAGAGAGAAAGGAGCAGATAGAATATTCAAAGAAATAAAGGCTGAAAAACCCCCAAATGTGATGAAGGACAATATGCATCCAAGATGCTAAATGAACTCAAAACAGGATAAATTGAAATAGACACACACCACAACATTTTATAATCAAAGTGTTTAATGCCAAAGATAAAGAGGATTTTGAAAGCTTCAAGAGAAAGGCAATGTCTCATATACAAGGGAGCAGCAATAAGGTTAAGTGTCAATTTCTGACTAGAAACCATAGAGGCAAGACAGCAGGGGAATAACATGTTTAAAATTCTGAGAGCAAACAATTGCCAACCAAGAATTCTATATCTGGCAACACCAACTTACGAAAGTGGGGAGAGATTAAGACATTCCCAGATTAACAAATCTTAGGGAGTTCATCACCACTAGGCTGACCATACAACAAATGCTAAACAAAGTTCTGTAGGTTGAAAGACAATATACCAAAGCCATATAAGAAATAAGTATCTCTGGCAAGGACAGTGAGGGGAAAATATAAAGGTCAGTTCTATTGTGTTTTTAGTTTGTTAAGGCTACTTTTTATCTTAATCAGGACCTATAAAGGCAAATACATAAAATGTAATGCTATAACTGTGGTTTGGGATGCATAAAGTATAAATAAACTATTTGTGATAAGTACTACATAAATATGGGGGCCAGAGAAGTATAGGAACATAGTTAATATATACCTTGAAATTAAGTTGGTATCTAAGCAAATATGACTATTAATGATTTGAGATGAAAATTTAAAACCCTTGATAATACAAAAAAAAAAAAAAATCAGAGAATATACAGGCCCACAATGACAGAAATTGGAATACATGTGGCAAAGGCTGAAGGGGCAGGTAATATGGGGAATTAATACTTAGTGGGTATGAGGTTTCTATTTGGGGAGATGGGAATATATGGGGGCTGATGAAGGTACCACAACCTTGTAAAGAGGAGTGATATCACTGGACGGGGTGTTTCAAGTGGATAAGATGGTAAAATTCTTCTTGCATATATATTCCCACAGTTAAAAAAAAAGAATGAACAGCTAAATAGAGAATGACAATTAAATGCAATACAGTGAGTGATGTGGTTCAGGTCATTAGGCATTTGCCTTCCATGTGGGAGGTCCCAGGTTTGGTCCCGGTGCCTCCTGGAGAAGGTGAGCAAACAATGAGCAGACAGACAAGAAAACCATCTGGGGAGGGGATAAATAATTTTTTTAAAAGTAAACAAATAAGAATCTTAATAAATAAATGCAATACATCTGGATAGGATCTATTAAAATGTAATATATAGCTAATTGCATTAGATTTTCTTTGTCCTCTTAAATTCTCTCATTTGACAATTAAAGAAACATGAAAACACTATCTGATGAGGTTATTAATATCTGTAGAGGAAATATTTAAGACAATTACCTAATAAATGCGAGGAGGGCAAAGGTATATAAAGGGATACGCTTTACTTGAACTGGTAAAATTTTGATACCAGTAATCAATGAGGACTTTTCTATGTATAGAAAAGTATGTATACCATCTAGAACAACAATTTAATAAGTTAACAAAGAGGTATACAAAAAAAACATTAAAACTAGAATTCAAAATATTTTAAAAACATTCAAGTAACTCATAGGAAATCAGGAAAAACAAAATAGACAAATTAAAAACAAGGAAGAGGGAAAAAATGCCAAAGTTATGCACTAACCTGTCAATAAATACATTAAAGATTCATGGTCTATATACATCTATTAAAAGAAGTAGAGTGGGTCTATACCTAGCAAAGGTATTGCTGGGTCCCATGGCAAGTCTATAGTCAACTTCCTTAGGAACTACCAAACAACTTTCCACAGTTATTGTACCATTCTACATTCCCACAACAGTGAATAAGCATCTCTATCTCTCCACATCCTCTCCAAGATTTACAGTATTCTGTCTTTTTAATAGCGGCCCTTCTAATAGATGTGAAATGATCTCGCTTTCTAGTTTTGATTTACATTTCCCTAATCACTAGTGATATTGAACATTTTTTCATGTGTTTCTTTGCCATTTATATTTCTTCTTTGGACAATTGTCTTTTCAAGTCTTTTGCCCATTTTAATATTGGATAGTTTATCTTTTTACTTTTGAATTGTATCCTTATCATGTCCTTTTAATCATGGATATTAAACCCTTATCTTGCCAAATATTTTCTCTCATTAAGTCAGCTGTCTTTTCATCCTCTTCACAAAGTCCTTTGAGGTGCAAGAGTGTTGGTTTTTTCTTTTGTTGCTCCTATGTACTATTGCTAGGTTTACACCCAGAAGAACTGAGAGCAGTGACACGAATAGACATCTGCACACTGATGTTCATAGCAGAATTATCCATAATAGCCAAAAGTTGGGAAATTTTCTGTGGTTATTTCCTCAATTATTCTTTCTGCTGCTTTTCCATTCTCTTCCCCTTCTGAGACACCCAAATGTATGTTTGTGCATTTTGCACTGTCATTCAATTCCTTGAAAGCCATTTCAATTTTTCTATTCTTTTCTTTCTCTGTTTTCCTTTCTCCTATCTTCTCCAATTCAGACACTCTTCTAATTCACTTATTCTTTTCTTGGCCATTTCAAGTCTGCTGTTATATGCCTCTCATATATTTTCAATCTCATCCATTGTGTCTTTCATTCGAATAAGAACTGTCACTCTTCTTTGCATGCTGTCAAATTTTTATATTCACCCAGTGTCTTTTTTTTTTAACAAATCTATGTTATTGATACTCATTAATACAGCATAAATCAATCCAAAGTATTCAACCAATGGTATTCAGTATAATCACATATTTGTGCATTCATCACTTCAACTATTCTTAGGGCAGTTTCATTATTCCAATAATAACAATAAACAAAAAACAAACAAACAAAATTCATCACCTATCAATCTCTCTATGCTTCCTCCATCACACAGATCTGCTATTCTTTTTCCTTCTCTCAGGTTGATTTGTATTTATATTTTGTAAAAACAGTCTTATATATGCAATATGACACATATTCATGTTTTACATGAGGTTTTACTATCTTATACAGTCCAAAGTTACAGCTTTTAGCTTTCCTTCTAGTAATATACATAAACTTAGACATTCCCTTTCAACCACTGTCATACCCATATAATAGCTCTGCTAGTTACAGACACCATGATATGCTTTCACTATTTCTATTCATTCCCAAAGATTTACAAACATCCTTTTTACCAGTTCTGCACAGATTAACCCTCAGCTTTCAATTCTCTACCATCCTTCTATTTTCTGGTGACCTATATTCTAATTATAAACTCCATAAGTTTACACAAAATATTTAGTCCATAATAGAGCAATCATACAATATTTGTACTTTTGTGCTTGGCTTGAGTCACTCAGCATAGTGTCCTTCAGGTTCAGCCATGTTGCCATATGCTTAATGACTTCATTTCTTCTTACTGCTGGGTTATATTCCATCATGTGTATACACCACAATTTGTTTATCCATTCATCAGTTGATGGACACTTGGGTTGTTTCCTACTTTTGGCAATTGCAGATAAAGCCACTATGAACACTGATGTGCAGGTGTCTTTTCATGACTCTGTTCTCAGTTCTTCTGGATATAAACCTAGTAATGGTATTGTGGGGTCCCATGGCAAGTCTATATTTAACTTCCTTAGGAAATGCCAAACAACCCTCTACAATGGCTGTGCAGTTCTACATTCCCACCAACAGTGATAATCATTCCTATCTCCACATCCTTTCCAATATTTTCAGATTTCCAAGTTTTTAATAGCAGCCATTCTAATAGGTGTGAAATGATATCTCATTGTAGTTTTGATTTGCATTTCCCTAATTGTTAGTAATGTTGAATATTTTTTCATGTGTTTTTTGCCATTTGCATTTCTTTGGACAACTGTCTTTTCAAGTCTTCTGCTCATTTGGGTACTTTGTCTTTTTATTGCTGAGTTGTATGATCTCTTTACATATCATGGCTATTAAACCCTTATCAGATATATGATTGTTAAGTAATTCTCCCATAATGTCGGCTGCTTTTCACCATTTTGAGAAAATCCTTTGAGGTGCAAAAATGTTTAATTTTGAGGAGGTTCCATTTATCTATTTTTCCTTTTGTTACTCATGCTTTGGGTATAAGGTTTAAGAAACTACCACCTCCCACAAGATCTTGAATATGCTTTCCTACATTTTCTTCTAAGAGATTTATGGTTCTCACTATTATATTTAGGTCCTTGATCAACTTTGAGTTAATTTCTGTAAAAGATGTGAGATAGAGTTCTTATTTCTTTTGGATATAGATATCCAGTTCTCCCAGCACCATTTGTTGAAGAGATCTTCTGCCCAGCTGAGAGGGTTTGAACGTCTTGTCAAATGTGAAGGACTATTTCTGAGTTCTTGATTCAGTTCCATTGGTCAATGTGGCTGCATTTTTGCCAGTATCATGCTTCTATTTTTTAACCACAGTAGCAAAGTAATATGTTTTAAGTCTAGAAGTGAGAGTCTTCAGAAGTCGTTCTTCTCTGTAAATAATTTTTTGGCTATTTGGGCACCTTGACGTTCCAATTAATTTTGATAATTCATTTTTCCATTTCTGCAAAAAATTTGTTGGGATTTTTATTGTAATTGCATTGAATCTGTAAATCAGTTTGGGTAGAATTGACATCTTAACAATATTTAGTATTTCAATCCATGAACATGTAGTGTCCTTCCATTTATTTAAGCCTTCTTCAGTTTCTTTTAGAAATGTTTTGCAGTTCTCTGAATACATGCCCTTTATGTCCTTGGCTAAGTTTAGTCCTAAATATTTGATTGTTTTCCTTGCTATTATAAATGGAATTTTTTTCCCCTGATTTCCTCCTCAGTTTGCACATTGGTAGTGTATAGAAACACTATTGATTTTGCTTATTAATCTTGTATTCTACCACTTTGCTGAACTTGTCTATTAGTACTAGTAACTTTGTTGTGGATTTTTCAGGAGATCTAGATATAGGATCATGCCATCAGCAAATAGTGGAATTTTGCTTCTTCCTATCCTATTTGGGTACTTTTTATTTCCTTAGCTAGCTTAATTGCTCTAGCTAGATCTTCTAGAACAATATTGAATAACAATGCTGACAATGGGCACACTTGTCTTGTTCCTGATCTCAGGAGGAAAGCTTTCTGTCTTTCACCATTGAGTAAAATGTTAGCCATAGGTTTTTCTTATATGCCCTTTACCATATTGAAAAACTTCCTTCTATTCCTATCTGTTGGATAGATTTTATGAAGGGTGCTGTATTTTGTCAAATGCCTTTTCTGCATCAATTGAGAAGGATCATGTGAGTTCTCTTCTTCAATTTTTCAATGAGGTTTAGTACACTAATTGATTTTCTTGTGTTGAACCACCCTTGCATACCTGTGATAAAATCCATTTGACTGTGATGTATAATTTTTAAAATGTGCTTTTGGATTCTATTTGCAAGTATTTTGTTGAGGACTTTTGCATCTGTATTCATTAAAGATATTGGTCTGTAATTTTCTTTTTTGTGGTATCTTTATCTGATTTTGTTATGAGGGTGATATTGCTTTCATAGACTGAGTTTTGTAGCGTTCTTTCCTCTTCAATTTTTTGGAAGCACTTGAGCAAGATTGGTATTAGATCAACTTTGAATGATTGGCAGAATTCAACTGTGAAGCCATTTGGTCCCAGGCTTTTCATCTTTAGAAAGTTTGTGATAACTGTTTCAATCTCTTGACTTGTGATTGGTTGATTTGTCGGGCTCTGCTATTTCTTCTAGGTTCCATGTATGCGGTTTGTGTGTTTCTAGGATTTGTCAATCTCCTCTACATTGTCTAATTTTTTGACATACAGTTTGCATTAATCAGCCAAAGGGGTGCGGATGCAAATGACTAGAAGTCTCTTAGTCTTTATAAAGGGTAATTATTTGGGGTAGAGGCCATAAAGTTGCCAGGCTATAAAGTTACCATAAAGCATAAGTTTCTTCCCTCATCAAATTGTGAAGTGTCCGGCTTCCTGGGTTCCTCTCTTCCCCGGACTGATTCTTTCCATATTCAGCTGCTTGTTCTCTCCAGAAGGTCAGCTGTAGACTATGAGGCTCTCTAGACTTTGCCTTTTTCCACAAGTCCAGCTGTGTGTCAGGCAAATGGCTCATCTCTTTTCCCGGGGCCTTCTCTCATTCCTCACTACCAGGCTCCTTTGTTTGCTTACTTCCCGGGGCTCCAGCTCAAGAGTCCACATCAGAACTCCAATATCAGAACTCCAACTCAAAACTCCAACTCTGTTCTTTGCCATGACTTTTATCTTTGATTTCCTACCCACCAAGGGGCAGCTCAATGCTCAATGAGGCCCAATCAAAGCCCTAAACATAACTTAATCATGCCCAGATGAACAGAGCAGTTTACAAGCATAATTCAATGTCTATATCTTGGAATTGATAACTATATCAAACTGGCAAACTGCTACACAGTTCATAGTGTATCCTTATGAGTTCTCTTATTTTTGCAGGGTCAGTGCTAATGTCCCTCTCTTATTTCTGATTTTATTTTTTTGCATCTTCTCTCTTTTTCTCTTTGTCAGTCCAGCTAAGATTTTGTTGATTTTGTTGATCTTCTCAGAGAAACAACTTTTAGTTTCAGGTGCCTCCCTAGTTTTTTTTTTTTTTT
>JAQZBX010091451.1:0-12386 GCA_029593785.1 Cabassous unicinctus
CTTCACGCCTTATTCAGTGCCCTGTTATAAAAGCTGCTTTGCAAAATGTGGCAGAGACCAAAAGGCCACAGAAATACTTCCTGCTTCTCACCACCGAGGCCTTCAGGAAGAGGTTGACGTGACCCAGCCATCCACAAAGGAGGAGAGGCTGGGCTCGCCTTGAAGAGGCAGCAGAACTGGCCCATGATACCTCAGGCTCTGAAAGAGTGCTCTCTTCCAAGGAGGGAAGCCCTAAAGGGATGCAGATGGGAGACAAATGTGGGGTGGAAAGGAAGAGAAGACGGAGGAGAGAGTAAGGCGCATGACCCCTGCCCAGGACTCCCCAGCATGTATCTTAATAAAAGCACGGCAGAACTCTTCCAGAGAGGCCAGCCAGCTCTGCGGACTCTGCTTCGTGCAGCCTCCAGGGCCCTCGCATGTTCCTGGGCCAGGGAGGCAGGCAGTGCAGCTCTTGTCTGCAAAAAGTCTCTGAGGTAAATTAGAACAGATGTGGCCGTTTTTGGGCAATGACAGTAAGATATATTTTCTAACCCTCATTCAGTGAGTGACAAGAAGAGAAAATAGGGAATACAAGAAATAAGGAGAGGAAGAGGAAATGAGAGGACAGGGAAAATGGGGAAAATTGAAAGAGAGAAGAGGAGTTGTTTGCAGAAACCTTGGGGCCAAAAGACCCAGGAGGGGGAAGGTGGTTGCAAAGAAGATATAGAGAGAGAAAAGAAAAAAGAGAAGATGGAAGAGGAAATAGGAAAGGGAAGGGGGAAAGAATGTAAAAAGGAAGAGAAAAGTCGAGTTAGAGAATGAGATAGTGAGACAGAGAAGAACTCTGTAAAGTGAAGAGATGCCTGGTAAGATGATAAAACTCCGTGGAGCGCATCAAAAGGCAGGGGCCTGCGTAGCCTGGGGCCCAGTATCTTAATCTCCAGTTAGTTCTGTATCTACTCAGAGAAGCATTTCTTTAGACTTTGATTTTATCCAACCTAGGAGCAACATTCTCACACAAATCTCAAAATCCCAACCCAAGGACCACCATGCGTTTTGGTCTGATGTTTGTTGCCCGCTTGCTTGGAAGCCACAGAGCTTCTGCACAATGGCCCTGGAGACCCCGTACTAGCATAGCAGGCTATCCCGAACACCTTAATATGCCCCGAGGCTGCCCAGTGGGTCTAGGACTAAAAGCAAAACTGTTCCAACTACTTTTTCACATACAAATAGCGTTAAATTTGATACCAGCAGATGTGCACTGTAACCACTTTCTCTTGAGTGATTTATTCCAACTGCATTTCTTAAATAAAACTTTCATTATAGATATGGAAATAGATTTCCTTCCTGAACAACTTGTTCTTCTCAAAATAAGTGTTGACTCAGATATGTGACAATGATTCTCCCTAAGAAACATGCGCCCTAAACAGCATCTTCCTATTTGTAGTCCATGCATGTTCCTCTGTGATGGGAAAGCTGCTTCATCCACATTTTGAGAATGAAGAGCTAGAATCTCATGGAAACAGAATAAAACAGATTTCTCAGAAATGAAAACTACCTATGGGACAATTTAAAATACCTTTCACAGGCAAGAAAATGCAATTCAAGGTATTGGTAGGTGCTCAAACAGGTAGTTCCATCCACAACTTCTCACAGACATAGAAGCAAAAGGATATTTTAAAGTTATTAGTCTAGAAAGAGCAATTTTCACCCCAGACTCGGCCGTACTTTAGATGTCCAAGAAAAATCTTTGCTTTTGCTATTTAATAATAAAAGGTACTCAGTGAACATTTTCCCTGTAGCTCACATTGTGGTAAGCACTTTATGTAAGTTATCTCATTTTATCCTTCAAATAACTTTACAAGGAAGGCAATGTTGATCTCCATTAAACATACCTGGAAATGGATCCTTGGGGATGTTAGTATGTCTGTGAGGTCATATGCCAATGAAAGTCGGAATTTGCATTGGAACCAAGGCGAGGGCAAACGTTTCCGTGTTTAACCACTGCCCCCGCAGCCTCTAACTGAGCATCCTGCTCACAAGATGCAGTCACGTTGCTGGAGCCCCAGCCGGGGTCTGGGGCAGGAAGTCAACTCTTGAAGGGTTGAGGGGTCATTGTTGGCAAGGTTTGCCATGGTAAGTAGGAAAACGTGAAGAGAAAAAGCTCAAGCAAAACTTTGCCAGGAAGCTAGAGGCAGCAGAACAGATGGAAAATTGATGAACAATAGTCAGAAGTCAAGTTTCAAAACTCTTATGTGAAATTGGTATATTCTGAGCAGGTCAGAGATAAGTGGAGATTGTCTGGGATAATCGCTCTGAATGCATGGCGATGCTCACAATTGGTCCATGCATTTGTGACAAATGCGTGTATTAGGCCAGCTTGAAAAATAGTGTACTTTATCAGATGGAAATTAACTATTAATAAGACAGTGATGTGTCTACCAGGCATCAGAGCACCCTGATTCTGGAAGCATCAAATAGACAGGAAATTCTAGGAAGTGTGATACTATAATTATTTATTATTTATTATGAAAATCAATATATGGAGTCATAAATATGCTACATATATAAGAATTGATGTTGGAAACTATCATTGAAAATCTACCTTTTCTCATCTACTTCCTTCAATATTTTCAAATTGTACCAATTATTATATCAGAATTTTTTTTTTAATTTGCTTTTCTGGTTTTTGTAAAAATATCCTGATATTAAAAACTGAAACAAAACAGAAAATTAAAAAGAATATTGGTATTCATAAATAACCATTAATATTTGGTAAATATTATTACAAGTGTCACTCATATTTGTGCATTGAGGGAAGAAAGGAGGGAGGGAAGGAAAGAAAGAATACCAAAGATTTTTCTTGGACATCTAAAGTACGGTTGAATCTGGGGTGAAAAGAAAGGGTAGGAAGGAAGAAGAAAGGGGGAAGGGAAATGAAGAAAATTATGAGAAATTACATCATTCTCAATGTGCCGCTTTTTCATTAAAAATAGCTTGTAATTCAGTTGAATTTAAATGGAAAAATAGCTAATGTGGAATTAAAGGAGATTCCCGGCTTTGGTGCAGGCTTCTAGTTCTCCACGCATCTGTCTTCTCCTCCTGTGCTCACTGCCCTCTGCAGATAGGTGGTGCCACACGCCTAGTTCTGGTCAGTGAAAGTGCTAATGTGACTTTCCCTTGCATTCCAAGGCCCTCTGTCAATCTCTTCCCTATCATGTTAACCAGGGAGTTTGCCTAATCCATGATGATGAGACCTCAATGCTTGGACCTGCAGCACACTTTGTAACAGGAAAAGCTGCTTGATGAAGCCACTGAGATTTTGGAGTTGTTTGTGGCTGCAGTTTGTCTCAGACAATCCTGAACAGCACACCACATAAGAAACATCTAGCTCTCAAATCATGCCTCTAACGCTTTGAAAAAATGATATTAAAAATTAGCAGTTTGAGGCATTGTATTTTTGAACTGCATATTTCAGTGTTCCTATCTATTGATTGATTCTTGACTATAAAGTCTGAGAAAATTGGTGTACTTACACCTCCTTCAATGCTTCTTTGGATTCTTATGCAATTTTGTTATCTCTATTGTTTTACATTATCATGCCTATATTCAATTACTTTCTGTTGTATAAGCCAAATTTCACAGTGGAGTTACCTTTGATCTTGAATTAAAAGGCTGGAATACCTTCCCCAAGTGCTTTGAACATGCTGTCTCTAATCCTGAGTACTGTCTTGTTTTTTTTCCGTGTGGATGGGTTTCATCATTCGTTAGAGTTTTATTATGCGGCTTGATTTCTTCTTTGTTTGGGTAATGTGAGCTCACATGCTTCAGTCCTAACCTTCTTAGGTATCTATAAATATCTCTTTAGACTCGCACTGCCAAGTCTCAAAATCTAATTATTAGGGCAACACTTTCCTTCCCACAGAATTTCTCTTCTCTTCTCTTCTAATGGGATGACTGCTTATGTGGAAAGTCTGAGGCCAAACTCTACCTAATTTGCTTTATCTACTTTAATGACTACCCACATATGCCTTTTATTTACTTTTGAAAGTCAATAATTTTATGAAGCTATCGGTCAGTATTGTTTTTTCTGTGTTAAAATCTTTTTTGGCTTGACCTGCCCCTTTGCTCTACAGATAACAAGGTTCTTTATTTCGGAAGAGATTTTTTGACTTTTTATATTTGATTTCGTTTTATATCGCATTTGGTCTGTTCCAAGGACACCAGTTACATATGTCTTATATCTCCCCTCTCGCCCCTGGCTAGTATCTTTTCTATAAAAATTGGTTTTATAAGTTTTATTCTAATTTGTGTTCCTTCTAATATGGCTTTGATCTCTGATAGATTTGATTCTTCTCGCATTTATTTCCTGAGATTTTACAGCTCATTTTTCATCTCCCTTGTATTTAATTTTTTGAGTTCTTTTATAAAAGAGACCATGTTGTCTACAACAGCCTTGAGCCTGTCCAGAATTATCTGCCCGAATGTTTCCTGTGGCAACATAGGTAATTTCTGTCTCATATATTTTTTCACCTTCTGAGAGGTTGCCAGTTGCTTTCTTCTTGAATGTACATTATCTCTCTTCATCTATCTGTCTTCTCCATCTTCTCTCTCTCTCTCTCTCTCTCTGTCTCTCTCTCTCTCTCTGTGTATATGTGTGTGTGTGTGTGTGTGTGTTTGCAAAGCAAGGAATAAATTGAAGCCTCTACACACAAATATATAACAATTAACTTCCTTTATTTTATCCAGGTGACTTCATATCAGCTCTTGAGTCTCACAGTTTGCATAGAATAGAACATTTATTCTGTAGGAGCTAATTACAAGCCATTTCTTGATTCATTGATTTTGGTCAGTATTGACAGATTCTCTTGTTAAGGTCCTTGGGGATTTAGTTCTCTTACAACTTAACAACGGGATAGAAAAATTAACAAAACACTATTAAAGAATATATAATAACTGAATATGTCCAGGTACATCATGTATATAAGTTATAAGAATTGGGATTATAACTGTCTTAGTTTGCCTGAGCTACTATCACAAATACCACAAACTTGTTTTGGTTTAACAACAGGAATTTATTGGCTCATAGCTTTGAGGCTAGAAGAAGCCCAAAATCAAGAACTAGGCAATATTTGCTTTCTTCCAGAGTCTATATGTTCTGGTTCTGTCTACCGCAGTCCCTGGGTTCCTTGGCTTGTGCCTCTGCCTCCGTGACGTGGCACTGTCCTCTCCTGCCGCCGGCTCTTCCATTTCCACTGACTTTCTGGCTTCTTCCTACATGGCCTTCTCTGACATCCGGCTTCTGGTTTCTTCTCTTCCTACGGCCTCAGGAATATAGATCAAGGCCCACGCTAATTCAGTTGGCCACAACTTCCCTGAAATTAACATCTTCAAAAGTCCTGTTCATAAATATTTTCACAAACATAGGAACAAGATTAAGATTAAGATTTTTTTCTGGGGTACATGACACCTTACCACAATAATGTTATTTCTGTCAGATTATTCCAGTAATTCAATGGAATCCCAATTAAAGTCTGAGAGGTATGTGTGCATAACTTAATCAGATTTAAATTAATATGGAAAATGAAAAGCTCAAGACTAGCCACTATGATTTAAAAGAATGTAGAAGAAATTGCCTTACAAAATACCAAGATTTCCCATAAAGCTATTGTGATTAAGACAACATGGTATTGACACAGGAGTATATGTTGAGACCAATAGAACAGAATGGAATCACAATCAAGCATATGCCTATAAATAAACTTGGTATATGATTGGGGCAGCATTACAAATTATTGGAGAAAGGATGGACTATTTAATATATTATTCTGAGACAATGTATTATTCACATGGGAAAATTCATTAGATTTTAAATTCACTCTTTTCATAAAAAGTAGAACATTGTCATTTATCGAAAGCTTAAAACTTCCATACCAATACATTTTATTGTTTATTATACCTAGCTAGCTAGCTAGATAATTAAAACATAGAAATGCATGGGAATGATGAACAATTAAATAAGAATTACTTTGGGTGAAAAAGAGTCAGGCAAGAGACATAAGAGTTTTATCTATACCAATAATAATTTATTTCTTTAAAAATTTTTGAGGTAAATTTGGAAAGACATCATTTTTAAAAATGAGTATTTGTTTTTTGATTCTCTACAAGTTTTTGTAAGGTTGAATTATTTTAAGTATATTAGAAAAATAATTAGCATTCATTGGGCTTTTACTCTGTGTCAATCATTTTTCTAAAAACCTTCATTTACAATTTCATACTTCCACACAATACTCCATAATGTGGCCATCATTTAGGTCAATTTTTATTTACGAAGATACTGAATTTCTAAAAGGTTGAATTTCTAAAAGATTAAAATACCCAGAAATGTCTGATTCCAAAAGCTGGATAGGCCTTTTGCTATACCATGAATTTTTAAGCTCTCTCTAAGCACAGCATGATGACCCAGGGCTCTTATTAGGGTTAGTTTGTCTTCAGAAGCCTCTTCAGCCTTAATATAACATGAATGTTTCCACTTTTCCTTGGTGCCTTAATACAAGTATTTAATGCAATCATAGAGATTATTTGTTCATATGATGAGAATCCTATCATGCATCTGTCAAATGATGTGGACGGTGTTCCACTGGAGAACAGGGACAACTTCCAAAGCATCTTCTGAAGTCATTTTCTCCTTCAATGCAGTTAACAGAAAAATTGCCTAGTTGCAGGGATGGCCTGAGATGCTTGCAGGTTCAGTTACTTAGGATCTGGCGTCTCTGCACAGACATTTAAACCTGGGGCAAGGGCTTCAGATGGTGGGAAGCAGACAAATTGGAATTGCTTCTTTCCTTTGGCCTCTTGGGTAAAATCAGCCAGCGAGGATGAATATACACGTCTCCATTGCATTTTTTAATTTCTTTTTTTATTTGAGAAGTTGTGAGTTTACAAAACAATCATGCATACCATACAGGATTCCCATACGTCACCCCAGCACCTTACATTGTTGTGACACATTTGTTACCAATGATGAAAGAACACCGTCATAATATTACTGCCATCAGTAGTCCATAGCTTATATTTGGTGTTTTCCCCACAAACCATCTTATTATTGACACCATGTATTAGTATTGTGTGTTTCTTGTAGTTCATGAGAGAACATTCTCATATTTTTGCTCTTAACCATGCTCCATCATCCAGCACAGGGTTCTCTGTGTTATACGGTCCCATGCCTTGCTAGCTTTCAGTTTCATCACAGAGTTGTGCTGTCATCAGTTCAGTGATTTCAGATGTATTGCATTTTTAAACAATCTCTTTCTGTTCTTGTTTTGCAGTTTATCTAAGATATGTAATTTGGGATGGAATTGCTGCTGTGTCAAAGGGAATGTGAATATTTAATATTCGTTTCAAAATTTACTTCAGATTGGTGTACTAATTAACACGTGAAACAACAGGGTACGAATTTTCATATTTATCCAAAATCTAGTTAATACCTGGTATTATTAGGCTTTTTAATTTGTGCGAATGTGATTAATGTGAAATGCTATTGTATTGGTAAGAATCCTGGGACTTTCAGGATAGTTTTATCTGTATGATGGATATTTAGCTTTCTTCTTTGAATTGTCCAATCATATCCCTTATCAACTTGTAAAATGTGTTCATTTTCATATTGAATTGTAGGCATTCTTTATATATTCTGAATACTTATCTTTTGCCAGTTATATGCATTGCAACTATCCTCCCTAAGCCAATAAAATATTTGACCTTCTGTGTACCCTAGAAGTTCTGCGACTTTATCTTGTTAGAATAAGCTGGGAAAATGTAGGCATGGCAATATGATTGATGGCTGCTTTCATGTGCACTGAACCAGCTGCCTAGTAAGTGGAAACTGAAAAGCTCAATCCTCTATGCTTCTTTCCGACAAGTTTAAGTTACAGTGCTGGGACCCTCTGAAATGTCTATTTTTTATGGTTCCAATCCTCGGAATACTGCCTTTGGCCTACATACTATACCTTCTCTAAGATTTCTGAGAATGTGTTTCATTCTATGAGGCACATCATTTTATATTCTCCTTATCTGTTTTCTCATCTGTAAAATAGGGCTTTTAATATCTACTTTATATAATTGTTAGGAAGATTAAATGAGGCAATATATGCTTCATGTAATATGTTATGATTGATTGAATACTGAAAAAAAAAACCCACTTTTTAAAGATATGGAAAATCTGGAAAAAATAATAAAGGGAGTCTATTAGGGCCAGAAATAATGCAGGGGGCTTGAGTGTATGTGAGTCAGCAAGCACTAAAGCAATATGGATGATTTGGAGAATATTTAGAACCATATATCCTGGAGCTTCAGTGAATTGGGCACAAAGGAGGAGCATAGCTTGGGCTCACCTGAGGCATAAATTTGGTCAGCTACACCATCACATAAATCTAATATGGCCTACACCTTCATAGATTTGAATAGGGATATTTGCTTGATTTTGCAAAATGAAACACTATAACCAATAATAAGGTGACATATTTAAATCTAAAATAAAAATAAATACATTAAATGTAAATAGTCTAAACATGCAATTAAAAGACAGAGACTTCAAGAATAGAATTTTTATAGCGTGACCCAACTATCAACAAGAAATTCACTTCAAATGTAATGATATAGGTAAGTTTGAGGTAAAATACTGGGAAAAACGTACCATACAAACACTAACAAAGAATGGAGTAGTTATAATAAGAAAATCAGATAAAATATATTTCAGAGAAAAGAAAATGATCAAAGACAAAGAGGAACATTAAAAAAATGATTAAGGGGTCGATTCAGCAAGAAGTCATGATCACTTAAAGAGGCATGTGTGTGTAATCTGTAACAAGTGTTCCACAATGGTGTGGTGTGTTGGTGAAAGGGTACTGTATGTGAATTCCACACATGTGCATGATTGTTTTGTAAGTTCACACCTTCTGTAATAAAAATAAATTTTTAAAAATTCCAGTTTGAAAGTTCAAAAAAATAAAAAAATAAAAGCTTTTAAAAAACTAGACTAATATCTCTCATGAACAAAGGACACAAAAATCCCCAATAAAATAATAGCAAACCAAATCAAGAGTATATAAAAAGAATATATACCACAACCAAGAGAGTTTTACTCCAAAAATACAAAGCTAGTTAATATTCAAAATTTAAGAAATGTAATTGTGGTAGCTTGGAGCTATGTACTCCAGAAAATTGTATTCTTAATCTTAATCCATTCCTATGTGTGTAAACTTATCATAAGTAAGACTTTTTGGTAAGGTTATTTAGAGTAATGTGTGGCCCAGCTTAATGAGGATGGGTCTTAGTCTAACACTGGAGTCCTTTATATGCAGAATGAAATTCCAGCACACAGAGAGAAAGTCAGAGTGAGCAGGCAGAAGGTGGAAGTCAACGGAACCCAGAAGAGAAAGGAGAGGCCAGAAGAGGCTGCCATGGGCACTGCCATGTGACAGAAATCCAAGGACCAAGGATTCTAGAAGCCAACCCCAGAAGCCCTCAGTCTTCTGGGAGAAAGCATCACCTTGATGACTGTGGCAGTTTGAGATTATTTTATAAATCCCCAAAAGAGAAAGATTATGTTTTTAAACTAATCTATTCCTGTGGATGCGATACCCTTTGATTGCATTAAATTCAGTTGAGGGTGCTTTGATTAGATACTTGATAAGATTGCTTTAGGGCTTTTGATTGGACTACATCAGTAAGGCATGACTCAGGCTGAGTCTCCACCCCCTTGCTAGGTCTGACATAAACCCAGAGACACAGAGAGAGAGAGACAGAGGAAAAAGGGAGCTGCCATGTGAGAGACAGAAGACTCCAGTTTTGCCCAGAGTTGAGCTGCTAGGAGAGAAGCCCCCAAAAGGCTCAAAGAGCTGAGGCCCAGAGAGAGAGAGAAAGCCTGGTAAGAAACAAGCCCTATACCTGGTTTGTCTACGGCTGCAGAAAGGCAGAGAACTTTTCAGAGATGGGTGGCCATCTTGCTTCGCCATGCGGAAGCTGACTTTGGTGAGAAAGCACCCCTTATGGTGCCCTGAGTTGGACTTCTCAAAGCCTTGGAGCTGTACGCTTTTACCCCAATATAAACCTATTATAAAATCCAACCCATTTCTGGTACTTTGCATTGGCAACCTTTTCACAAACTAAAACAATGATGCCTGATTTTGGACTTCTCCTAGCCTCAAAACCATAAGCCAATAAATTCCCATTGTTTAAGCCAACCCATTGCATGGTATTTGATTTAGCAGCCAGGACCTAAAACATTAATCAATCAAATTAACAGTCAAATGGTACAGAAAAGATATTTGACAAAATCCAGCATCCAAATAGTAGTGATGTGCCCTATTTCCCCCCTGATACTGGTGATTCATGTCCTCTCTCTTCTTTTCCTTTTTTGTTTGGGGGGTGGGGTGGGGTGGGCGGGATCAGTCCTACTAGAGACTTGTTGATCTTTTATGATAAATATCAAAAGTAGCCCCTGGGTTTTCTCAGAACCAACACGAAAGTTAAATTCTCTGTACTAGCATAAAATTATGTAACAAACATCCTCTCTGGAAAGTCCCCACCGATGCTCAAGCCCAGAAAAGCCAAGTAAGCCTCTCATTAAGCACATGTGGCCCAATTAAAGCTCAAGCCCGGCTTACACCTAACCCGTCCCTCTAAGACCAGCAGATCCCTGCTCCAGTCAGCAGACTCTAGCCAACCTCTGTTTATAAAGCTGCCCCAAAACTCCCAGACTTCAAAGCTGTTTTTGCTTTTGTAGGTAAATGGTTTCCTTGCTGCTGAAGGGATCTGGGTGTCCTTAATAAAATACTGTAAACTGCAACTCCACTCCAGTTTGTCTTTTTGACATTTCACAGACTTATCTTCCCTGACGCCCAAGGGTGTGAGGGCCTCCTCGATGCTGCTGGGCAGAGACAGGAGGTCTGGCTTTCCAGGCGGCCTCTACTGAAAGGGAGGAAGAGCTGGGGAAGTCGCCTCAGAGTCCCTCCCACCACACAGATGCCCCAAGCTTCACACAGGCCCTGTAGAACACGTGCGGAGTTTTCCATGCACCATGGCCTTCCCCAAGGCATGGCCATCAGAATCATCTGGAGGTAAGCCAGGGTTAGTAAAACTTTTATTAGAGAAGAAAAATATCATTCTCATTGAAAGCACAAGAATTGAAGGACTAAATATCTTCATGGGTACCAATGGCTTCCACTGGCTCCAAACATTGGGTGGTTAGTGCTCACAAAATACAAAAACTAGCCTCTTTCCCCTACTTCCAGAGCACCCTTGAAATTCCTCAGTAACTGCAGACAAAACTGTGAAGCATGTCTTGATGACAGAGAAGCCCAAAAAGGGGAAGCGTAGCCTCTACAGGGACTTGACAAATTTTAAAATTAAAACTCTGCACTTTCTACATGATTTTCCTGTAAACCTACAACTTCTCTATTAAAAAATTAATAATTTAAAAAGATATCATCAGAGTGAACATTCCCACCACCGTTGATGAGGCACTGGTTTTGTTTGGCATTCTAAGTCTAAGGAATTCATATCTGGCAAAGGCCATTGCAGCAAATTTAATGCTGGTTCACTTGAAATCCCATTGATATCCTTTGGTTACTCATTTGGATGTGGCAGTCATGGAGTTGGTATAGTAAAGGATTATTGTTGAAGTGCTGCTAGTGAATTCAGTTTGATTTTAAAATATAAGACTGCAATATTCAACAAATATTTATTTTCATTATAAAAAAATATATGCTTTGTCCTGGGAATGTAATAGGCTGTCGCGGTCTAGCCGAGGCACGAGGGAGTAGACTGAAGGTGGTTAAGGGATTCGGCGAGAGTGATGAGTCGCACACCAGATTGAGTGAGAATTGACGACTGACTTTATTGCAAGATAAGCTCAGTTTTTATATTCTATTTTTTGGCAAGCGTAAGCATTCTCTTTGAAGTTATGCAAGGTTGCAGACGTAATATAGACTTGAGATAAGCGCTTTTAGTTCCATGGCGGCAGGATGTTAACTTTTTACAGAACAGTAACTTATGGCTTTGTAGTTTTTGTTCTGATGTTTAAGATTAGATATGCTAGACTTGTGGTTAAACTTTATGTTTTTAGCTAAAGAGTTATCAAGATCTTGAACTATCTTTTAGGCAGTAGTTTTCTGCTTGTAGTTTACTTTTTAAAATTCTTACAAAGATCTAAAGAAATTCATTTTCTATATAGGCTTAAATTAACCAGGGTTATTTGTAAGATATGGCATCACACCGAAATTATATGTACAGTTAAATTTGCAAGACTATTGTTTTTCTTAACTGTGTAGCAATAATCCTAAACTAGTTAGGTTAGTAGTTAAATCATAATTTACAATAAACAGGCCGTTGTTTTTATATGCAGGTAG
>JAQZBX010091452.1:0-12389 GCA_029593785.1 Cabassous unicinctus
AAAAAAAAAAAAAAAAAGGCATATCAGAGTAGCTTAACAGACCTAAGCTTAAGTGTGTTCACACCCTAGGTTGAAAACTACTGATCTATGTATTGATGAATAGTAATAAAAATAATGGTAGTGATAGCTATCAAATATAATACATATTATGAATTGAACACTTTTTAAATACTACCTATGTTAACTTATTTAATACTCAAAACAGCCAATGGAGTAGGTATTACTATTATTATCCTCACTTTACAGATGAGGAAACTGAGGCACAGAGTGGAAAATAACTTGCTGAAGACCATGCAGCTAATAAGTAGCAAAACCAAGTTTTGAACCTGGAAAGCCTGATTCCAGAGTTTGTGAGAATAGGGAGTAAAAAGACAAATGAGCTTCATGCCCATTGTGTAGACAAAAGGTAAAGAGTCAAATACAAATATAAGAGCAAAGTTGAGGTAAAGGAAAAACCAAAGAAGTGAGATCTGCAGGTATAAACTATTTGCCATAGGTTTCTTTCATTTGGCTGAAATGTAGGGATTAGCTGCACATTTTTGAAAAGCTGAGCTCTTTGAACAAAATAACTTTAAGGTAGTTAAGTATATACTAACCATACCAACACTGTGAATGTTAATTGTTTAAATTCTATGCCTTTTAAAATACTAATGAAATAAGTAAGCCAAAGTTACAATTTGATACCATTTTCTCACTGATCATTAAATATATTCATTCCTATTTCCTCACTTTTCCAATTACAACTTCAGATAGAAAATAAACCTTAACTTTTTTTAATACCTCTTTGACTTCTTGTGAAAAAGACTTGTTCATAGCTAGATGGTATGACTTTACAAAAGTTCACATTCCTGTAGTTCCCTGTCCCAGCTGAAGATTATATTTGCACTTAGTTTTTTTCCTTACCCTTACTTAGCCAAATTCAGACCCAAGAGCAAGACGTGTCACTTTCTATCACACTTTTCTAAAGGCTGCTCTGAGTTTTCCTTCTGGTAGCAGAGGCAGAATGGGTAAAATTATAGTCACATAGGTATGCTTCTGCCTACAATATGTCTTAGTCTAAAAAGAAAGGAGTAATTTTCTACTCATCCTTTAAAAGAGACTACTTTCACCACATAAAGGTATGACACAGATTGGATATCCTTAAATTTGTAACTTGGTTTACCTGCAGCAACCTGACCATTTTAAAGCCTCTTCCTAATGTCAGTTGTTTTCTGAAAGCACATCTTGAGTAACTGTTTAAATCAAAAGCAATTTTCTTCAAAATAAATTTAAAACATTATGTTACTATGAGATGGGAATGTACTCACTTTCTCTAGGAGAAAAAGAAGAAGGCTTTAATTCAGGTTTTTAAATATTATACTCAGAAACTGTTTCACATCCTAAAATGTTTTCACTGTGCCTTTTCTCTTAAGACCTAAAATTACTGTGTTCCCAAACTATCACAACATTAACAGTTCCAGTCACTTCCAGAATCATGCCCCAAAGGGGAAATTGAACTAATGCCCTCAAACAGCAGAGAGTTTATTAACTTAAGTAACCATTATAATGAGAATGTACTTGGGCAATCAGTTGCCAGAATATTTGGTGGTGGTCTGATAAGGACTCTCAAATAATTGCTTATATAAAGAGAGAGCGATCATTTTCATATAACATAAAATTAAGAATGCCAGTACTTCAATAAGTATAACAAAATCTCACAAAGACTTCTTTTATCAGGGACAGAACTCAATGTACTAAATGTTTCTGATTCCTACTAATTTATTAATTAAAAATAATTTAAAACACTACATATGTTTAGGACATTTTCGCTATATGTACTATTTTTTTTTTAACATCAACCTATTTGATTTTTACCCTGCATTGGATGAGATTTCTGCATTGAAAGCTGAGTTAGGTGTGTATTAACTCCATTTGACAGGAAAAGGAGCCCCAAAGAGGTTAAATGTTCCATCCAGAGGATAGGTATAGATCTTAAAACTGCAAAACACATATAGCTACGTGATGGGCATATCAGGACCAGGAGACATGAATTATTAGGGGGAAAAAAACATAGAAAACAATTGCAGCTCTTTTTAGATGATACATATAGTTGAAAGGTTTGGCCACTTTTATAGTTTGTAAGCATATCAACTAATTTTTTTAAAAGTCTAGTTATTATTATCCATCTCACTATTACTCTGGGCTTTCCCAATTCCCCTACAATCAAACATTTACACGTATTGAGTTTTATGTCTATTAAAATAGTTTTCTGAAGTCTGTGAAATAACTCTTTCCCCTGTGTTTTAGTTTGTGCCCTTCAGGGATTACATTGACAGAAGCGGAAACCACATATTGAGCATGGCCAGATTGGCTAAAGATGTCCTAGCTGAGATCCCTGAGCAGTTTCTCTCCTACATGAGGGCCCGAGGAATCAAGCCATCGCCTGCGCCTCCCCCATACACCCCACCGACACATGTGTTACAGACTCAAATATGACTGTGCCCCCAAAAGCGTAACATTAACGACGCATCAGTCGGAACTGCTGAGTCAATCTTTCGTGCCTGGTGCTCTGTAATGAACCAGGGAATGAGATACTTTTCTCAGGTTGGTTTCAGCAGTACTAGTTAATGTGCTTTCTTGGATCCAAAATTAATGCTCTTCGTAAACCAAAACTGTAAATATGGTTGTTGCATGGGCAACAGAAAAAAATTGTTGAAATGCTTGAAACAAAATATAGATGTCTTCTTTGAATCTTTTTTTTTTTTGACTGAAAAAGCTAATTTCCAATGTATTGTTGGGAAAAAGCACAAACTATGTTTTTAACTCAAATATTGTCCTCGGCTGCTGTGTGTATAGGAAAGCGGTCTCTCTGTATCAATGTTTACATGTTACCACTTTTTAAATTTCAATACTTTTATAACTGTTCTTAAGATTAAGTGTTTTGAATAATGAATCCTTTGTCTTCTGAATTGCAATAGCTATAATCACAAGAGCAATATCTCTTTGAATGACTGTGTATTAGTCAGCCAAAGGGGTGCTGATGCAAAATACCAGAAAACCAGTTGGTCTTTATAAAGGGTATTTATTTGGGGTAGAAGTCCACAGTTACCAGGCCATAAAGCATAAGTTTCTTCCCTCACCAAAGTCCATTGCCACGTGTTGGAGCAAGACAGCTGCCGACGTTCGCCAGGGTTCAGGCTTCTTGGGTTCCTCTCTTCCCGGGGCTGCGTTTCTCTCCGGGCTTAGCTCCTGTGTTTCCTCCACAAAGTCAGCTGTAGACTAGGAGACTCTCTAGGCTTTGCTTCTCTCCACAAGGCCAGCTGTGAACTCTCAGGCAAATGGGTCACTCTATCCCTGGGCCTGCTTTCCTTCCTCAAGACCAAGCTCTCTTGCTTCCGGGGACTCCAGTTCAAAACTCCAACATCAAAACTTCTCCAACACTGTCCTTTGCCGAGTCTTTTATCTTGGAGACCCCACCCACCAAGGGTGGGGCTCAATGCCCTATTGACGTTGCCCAGTCAACGCCCTAATCATGACTTAATCATGCCCAGATTAACAGACCAGTTTACAAGCATAATCCAATATATATATTTTTGGAATTCATAATTACATCAAACTGCCAAATGGCTACAGACTGTCTGGACAAATACACTTGCAAATAAGAGAAGAGAAAGATACTTTCAATTTCTCAGTAATTGAGCTGTCTTTTGAAGCCACATCTGCTTAGTAATCAGTTTCTCTGTGCTGTTTGCCAAGTATGGGAGTTTAAGTTTAGCAAACTGGTATCCTGTAAGAACATGCATTTTTCATGGGTTTGGGGGTCTTAAATTTAGACTGCAGTCAGTTTATATTTTGTGATGCTAAGTAGTAATACTAAAAAAAAATAAAAATTGTGAACTATAAATTCACCAAATACACTTTGTGTAAAAAGTAGCATCTTTATATTACAATGCTATTTAGAAAGTTTAAAACCAAGACTATTTAACTATGAACCATGTAGCAGATGTTTTAAACTTTTTATTCCATTATATCTTGGTAGAGATTTTAATTCAAAGGGATACTGGCTCTCTTGATTCCTTTTTATCACCTTCCCACATTGCTACACAGGGTGCACAGGCTGGAAGTCTCTTATGAGATTCCAAGTTATACACAACCATGTGACTTAGTGCACAACACATTTGTGAAATACCTGACTTCTCTCTACTGATCTGCCTGTCCACAATTAATTGTATAGAGTTTTTGCATGTACAGTTTTTATAAGACTTACAGTTTTGTGAAGTTGTGTCTCAAAGCATTTCTTTAGAACAAATGGCCTTAAATTCTCACAGAATTCCTGGAAATAATTGTGAATTGCCTTCAAATAATAGAAAAGTGTGTTTATTTATTTTTCTTTGGTGTCAACAATGTAACTGCTTTATAATATTTTTTCCTTACCTATATCCAATTTACTACTTCATTTATTTCTACTGTATGTTGTTCTCTTGTCCCATGTTGATTTAGGGTGACTTTTATAAGCATGGAAATATTTTACTGAAAAGAAAAATATACACGTCCACATATCTACAGGATCAATGTTATATAACTGTAATACAAAATTGTCCGTTTTTACGTATGTATTAAAATCTTTAAAAGGAAAACTATTTGCTTTGTAAATTTTATGTATGAATTATGTGGAGCTTGATAATTCCCTTTAGTGATCTTAACTATTTTATGCCAATATAATTTGACTTAGATTTTTTATTCACCTTCATTCATCAGTTCAAAAAAACAAAAATAAATAGGCTCCACAATTTCCTTCTTGACAAAGAGCAGTTATTTTTCTTTGAACTGACCAGAGGAAATGAAAATGCCTGTTTCTTGTGTAAGTTATAGTGTGCCCACAACCTAGTGGGGAAAGAGACAACCTCCGCTACAAAGCTCATCCTTTGTGTGGCTGAGAATCACTGAACCAGAAACTTATGTTAGTGAAGTAGCTAGGCTTGTCTCTTCGTTGCATGAGTGAAGAAACCAGGACTAGAGGGGCTAAGTGTTTTATTGAAGGCTATATTATTGTGATAGCCTATGATCATCACTACGACAGAACGTCAGCTTAGCACATAAAGAGATTTCCCTTACAAGGATGAAGTTAATGTGGTTATTTCTTAGGAGATCAGCAGCTGCCATAGATTTTACTAAAGGAAGAGCTTTAGTAAAAGCTCTTGGCTTGTATTTTAACTAGTTTCTGTCTTTATTTTCTCTGACTCCAAATGACCACATATTTAATTAAAAACTCAGAATAAAGAATAACTTCCATGTCATCAGCACAAAGCAGATACAATTCCTAATAAAGGAACAGAGTAAAGGACCTAATTGGTTTCCTTTGGATACATGTGGTAAAACGCTTGATAAAGACGAAAGCCCGGGATTCTACTAGAGCAGTGTCACAGGTGCTCTGATGGTAGTTGGAGTTCCCAGTCGCCAGCTTCCTTACTGGCTTAATTCAGGATACAGAGATCCCCCTTTTTTATGTATGTCATGAAAAAAGGTAGGGAAGCCCTGCATGACAAATGATTTCACAAATAATCTCTGCTTATGACAGATTCTCCAATTATTTTTCTACATTGCTTTTCACAGTCCTTAGTGTAATTTTACTATGAATAAATTGAAAGAATATCCACATACAAGTCCATTACAGACCTACTGTGGAACATAAGGCCCTCAGAAGTAAGGCGTGAATGCCCTCATGAGAATATCAAGTTTACATTAATTATGCACATCCTTTTTCTTTACATTATAAAATTTGAGAAAACTCTCACCTTCTAAATCATCTTCTTTGTAAACATCCTACTACTCCCAGAAAGTGTAGGTTCCATAATCTGTGGATCAACAGATGATCCCAGAGAACATCTAAGGCATAGATTCAAAGGGATTCAAAGTTGTGTTTTTCCTCTTACGATAAACACAATTCTAGAAGGCTTCACCTTCCTCATCATTGTGCCCTTCACCCCACCTCCCTGACAACCTTCCTCCATTTGTTCTGCGGATGCCCCAAAGTCATTGAACAGTAGCTAAAACCTTTCACTCCACAAAATGTTGGGCGGTGCTGAGATAAAAGATGTGAAGCTTTTAAGAAGCAGCAAATATTATAGACAATATATTACAGAATTATTTGCACCAAGAATTTTTTCTAAAAGGCCTTCGTAATCAGATCTTCTCTTAAGAAATGATTTTGGTAAGAGAGGACTTGGTACATCATGAGCATACAAATGCTTGAAAGGGCTGCCTCTGAACATGTAAAAAGGGAAACTAAAGACTCAACAAATACAAGTTTTTCCTTGTGAGTTATTGCCTGAGTTATGCTTTTAAACTCTTCTAGTCGATCATCATCCTAGCAATGTTCACATCCCAGATTTCAAGTTTCACAGCCTGGACACACTGGAATAAGGAGCCAACACATAGAAGTACTCATCCAATAGAGAGTCGGGTAATTGCTCCATAACAAAATTATTTTTGTTTGAATTGATGTGACTCCCAAAATCATTTTACTGTATAGAAATATTATTTATTTGAAATTAAACTATGTATGCTAACATAATACAGTGGTCTGCAAACATAAAATCTGCTCTAAGATAATTATCTAAAAGATGTGCTAGTTCTTATTTATATCTCAAACTTCTGATCAGTTTTACAAGAAACATCAAGCTTCAAGGCAAGGTCGTTGCTTACATCATACTCCATCATCCCACTCTCCCAACCGCGTCTTCTGCCCTTGCTTTTACTTCCTGGTCCTTGGAGATATGTTGAAACCTAGGCGAAAGATGACCTCTGAGCTGTTACACAGGAAAGAGCAAGCGCAAACTGTTCTAAAGATTTGCTCTTTGAGGTTTAAAGCAACTATGACCATGATCTCATGATTTCCTCAATGCAAAGTTATGCACTGATTTAATTTCCATGAAGCAGGCCTGCTGTGTATTCCTAATGTATTAGAGACACTGATTTCATACAGAGAGGATTTGTTATGAGTCAAAGAGACAGATATCACTGACCTTACAAATTAGGAGGAAGGGTAAAGGAAGGATATGCTTAGGGTTGGCTTAAAAATTAGTCCCCGTTCAGAAATCTTCACCTCACAAAATACGTGAATTATTAACAGAGAACAACCAGTTTGACAGCTGTGGCAATTTCCACAATAGGAAACACTAAAAAAACACCTATCAAATTCTGTTTTAAAATATTTAAATTTTAAAAGATTAACAAAGCAATTTCACCATTTGCAAAAAAAAAAAGTAATAGGCATAGAAAATTCTGTAATTTAGAGACTGGCATACACTTTAGATATTAATTCTGAGGCAGAAGATTAAAAAGAAGTTGGGAGATAAGCACTAGAAACTCCTTTGGGTTCAGCAATAACAAACCTTCAAGTCCCAAAACATTACATGGACCAAATAAAAACATCTATGTCATCAGTTGGCAAATCCTAATTTAGGCCATCAGATGACAACTTTTGAAAGCTGAAGAATTATAGGCACCTTTAGTTTAGAAACCTTTAGTTTCTCACTTATTTTGTGGATATACAGTAGTTATAAATCAATTATTTGAAACCTAAATCCAAAAGGATTATATATATATATATATGCTTGACATCTTCTATAGGCTGATTATAAAACTGCTAAAAGCTTCACCAGACAGTGATTCAGCCATCCACCTTATATTGGGCGTCAAAAAACCTGAGTTTCCCTCTTGGCTGTCTTGATTTTGGAAAAATATTGCATAAATGCATGGATCTCATTTTTCCATACATATAATGGGGTGATATCTCCCAATGACTTTTTTAAAAAGATTTATTTACTTTATTTTTCTTTATTTATCTCCCCCCTCCCCCAGATGGTTCTCTCATCTGTCTGTTTCTTGTTTGTTCGCCTTCTCCAGGAGGCACTGGGAACCGAACCCGGAACCTCCCACATGAGAGGTGAGTGCTCAACAGCCTGAGCCACATCCGCTCCCTGCAGGCTGTGGCATCTGCTCGCTTGTGGCATCTGCTCGTTGCAGCAGGGGTGGTGTCTAGCTCGTTGCGGCAGGCGTAGAATCTAGCTCATTGCGGCAGGGATGGTGTCTGCTTGTCTTCTTTGAGGAGGCACCAGGACCCAAATCTGAGACCTCCCATGTGGTAGGTGGGCACCCAACTGGTTGAGCCACATCCACTTCCCTCCCAATGGTTTTTAAAGCATTCTTCTATGATTCTCTCAATGACAAAAGTTACTCTAATTGGAGCACACCCTGAGATTGGCCCTTTGAGAGCGTGATGGGCAGAGACTGTTGAATGAACTTAATGAAGTGCACTATCAAAGCATCTGCTGAGAGACTGGGCAGCATCAAAGCACGACAAATCTCAGCTTCTTATTTAAAAAGGAAGGTTATTAGCTTAGCTATTACTCCAGGTCAGTCGTGTCTTTTAACATTCTTCTCCTTGTCTGAGAATCCTGAAGATATGGGGGAAATGAGGGGGAAAAAATTCCATTGCTCTGTGAGCTTATTTGTATATGCCCTCATACCTTTGTCCCTCAAAAAGGGAGGAGGGGCTGCTGGACACAAATTTCCTAGTAATCTTCTGAATGAACAGTGACTACTTTCTCTATATACTCTGCATGGATTTTCCCTAAAAAATACCAAGGCTAGTCAAAAATATATTCCTTATTAGATAATTTAACTTGGCTGACTCTGTGATCTTGAATAAGTCATAACCAAACTGGGGCCTGATTTCATCATTTCCAAAAGAGTTGATTATTTATTTATTTACCTTAAAAACAGGAATTTATTGGCTGAGTTTCAGAAGTCAGAAGTCTAAATCAAGGCATTGATTGGAAGGCTGCCTTAGATTGCCAAGCTCTCTGATGCCTTTGTCAAGTCTAAGATTTTGTCTTTACCAAAACCAAAGATACCTACTTCACACTATTTAGAAAAAGTAATGCAAAATGGACCAATGACCCAAATATAAGAGTAAAACTAGAAAATTCTTACCAGAAAACAAAGGGTAATGTCTTCATACCTTGGATTAGGCAATGGATTCTTAGACTTTATGCCAAAAGCACAAGCAACAAAAGAAGAGAATAGATAAATTGGATCTCATCAAAATTTAAAACTTATGCATCATTAGACACTATTGAAAGTAAAAAGACAACCAACAGAATGAGAGAAAATATTTGAAAACCATATGTCTGATATCCAGAATACATAAAGAACTCCTACAACTCAACAACAAAAAGACAAACAACCCAATTTTAAAAATGGACAAAGACTTCTAGGAAGATGGCAGACTAGAACGACTCAGGACTCTCTACTCTCTCAGAAAACTAGCTAGAGGACAGGCAGAAATAGCCTTGAAAAAAAATCTTCTAGGGTTTAGGACACCAGGGAAAGTCTGGACACCACTCAGAAAAAAGAAGGACAAAGGAGAAGAATTATGAAGACAAAACTGTGAGTTAAAAGCAGCCCTCCTCTACACTATAGATACTTTTGAATTCTCAGGCCTGGGGGCCAGTGGGCTACAGACAAAAAGGGCCCCAAGAATCCACCTCCCCAGGAAAGGGGAGAGAGGGGGACACAGCCTCAGGCTGACTCAGCTTTTGACCTACAAATTTGTTCTGCTGTGTCCTACCAGCCCTTCCAGGCTGGACGGGGCCATGCCATTGTTTGCCATGGGAGCCAGCTCAAGACTAAAGAGATCCAGGATTAAAGAGATCAGACCTTCTCAATCTCCCTCTCTATTAACCAGGACTAATTGTTGAGGACACTGAAGGGAGTGAAATTATTTCCTACCTGGGAAAAGGGAGGAGGCTGCCAACAAAGATTGGAGAACTATCTCCTGAGAAAGTTTGAATTACAAGGCTCTTAGCCTCCAGGCAGGATCCTCTATCACATTGATCTGGTCTGTTGCAGCAAGCACACTTAGATCAGGCATTGAACAGACAGGGCTGCCAAAGAGCACCATCTGCTGGCAGATAAAGGAAGTGCATGTGAGGAAATTAAGTAAAAGACGCTTTTTCTGGCCTTTATAGCCTCCCTCCCCAAGGCCCTAGGAAGCAGGTCTGCAACCAATGCTGAGTTCAGAGCCCAGTTTTGAGCAACGAACAGGGACAATCCTAAAGACCCAGAACAGGTTGAACCAAGAGTCAAAGAATGGCAGTAACACACAGACTTCTGCCACTAAATCCCTATGAAAGAGAGAATTTGAGCATCTGGGTAAACTCATCATCCTAATCAGATGCTGAGACATCAGCAAAAAATTATGAACCATACTAAATAAATGGAAGACATAGCCCCAAAAAAGAAATATATCAAAGACCCAGAAGAGATGCAGGATTTGAGAAAACTAATGAGATGCATACAAATTTCCAAAATCAAACTAATGAGTTGAAAGACAATATCAGTAAAGAGATAAACAACATCAAGAAGACATTGAGCAGGCACAAAGAAGAATTTGAAAACCTGGATAGAAAAGTAATAGAGCTCATGAGAATGAAAGACTCAATGGGTGAGATTAAAAACACATTAGAGGCATACAACAGCAGACTCAAAATGATAGAAGAAAGAATAAGTGATACCAAAGATGGAACAGTTGAAATTGAAGTGAGAAAAGAATGGAAAAAAATCAGCAGGGGCTCAGGGATTTGAATGACAACACAAAACACAACCACATGTGTCATGGGAGTTCCAGAAGGAGAAGAGAAGGGGAAAGGGGGCAGAAAGAGTATTTGAGGAAACAACAGCTGAAAATTTCCCAACTCTTAAGAAATAAATGAACTTACATGGCCAAGAAGCACAGCATACCCCAATCAGAATGAATCCAAATAGACCTACTTCCAAGATGAATACTACTCAGAATGTCAAACATGCAAGTTAAAGAGAAAATTCTGAAAGCAGCAAGAGAGAAGCAAACCATCACATACAAGGGACACCCAGTAAGACTCAGTGTGGATTTCTCATCAGATATCATGGAGATGAGAAGACAGTGGTATGATACAATTAGAATACTGAAAGAGAAAAACTGCCACCTGAGAATTCTTTATCCAGCAAAACTGTCCTTCAAATATGAAGGTGAGTTTAAAATATTCACAAACAGAAACTAAGAGTTCATAAAAAAGAATTCACCTTTGCAAGAAATATTAAAGGAAGCCTTAGAGCCTGAAAGAAAAAGACAGGAGAGAGAGGCTTAGAGGAGAGTATAGAAAGAATAGCAGAAAGGATAACCAAAGAGTAAAAGGACAGATGAAAATAAGATATGACATATGAAAACCAAAGAATAAAATGGTGGAAGTAAATAATGCGTTTACAGTAATATCATTGAATGTAACTAGATTAAACACCCCAATCAAAAGATATAATAGACTGACAGAATGGATATTTAAAAAAACATGAGCCATCCATATGCTGCTTACAAGAGACTCACTTTAGACTCAGGGATAAAAACCAGCTGAAAGTAAAAGGTTGGAAAAAGATACTCCACAGAAATAGTAACCAAAAAAGAGCAGGGATAGCTATACTAATATTGGAGAAAACAGACTTTAAAAAAGCAAAAAAAAAATATAAGCGATACAGAAGGCCATTATATATTAAGAAAAGAAACAGTCCACCAAGAAGATATGACAGTCATAAATATCTATGTACCTAACCAGGATGCCCCACGACAAACTTTGGCAAAACTGAAGGGAGGAATAGATATTTCTACAATAATAGTTAGAGACTTCAACATTCCACTCACATCATTAGATAGAACAACTAGACAGAAGATCAGCATGGAAACAGAGAACTTAATATGATAAATGAAGTAGACCTAACAGACATACACAGAAAGTTGCACCCAAACTCTGTGGGTTATACATTCTACTCAAATGCCCATGGATCTTTCTCCAGAATAGACCACATGTTAGGTCACAATGCAGCTCTCAATAAATATAAAAAGATTGAAATTTTACAATGTACCTACTCAGATCATAATGGAATGAAACTGGAAATCAATATTATACAGGAAAGAGGTAAATTCACAAATGTGTGGAGGCTAAACAACACACTGTTAAACAGTCAGTGGGTCAAAGAAGAAATTGCAAGTGAAATCAGTAAATATATTAAGATGAATGAAAATGATGACACAGCTTATCAAAACTTATGGGATACAGCAAAGGCAGTCTTAAGAGGTAAATTCATACCCCTAAATGCCTTTTTCATATATTGAAAAAGAAGAAAGAGCTAAAATCAAAGATCTAACTGGAAACTGGAGAAACTAGAAAAAGAACAGCAAACCAATCCCAAAGCAAGTAGAAAGAAAGAAATAATAAAGATTAGAGCAGAAATAAATGAAATTGAGAACAAAAACAAGATAGAGAAAATCAACAACCTAAAAGCTGGTTCTTTGAGAATATATAAAATTGACAAAG